>JAQQAE010010483.1:0-14080 GCA_029823295.1 Pseudamia nigra | reverse complement strand
AACGGGGAGGGGAGGAGGGGCTGCTTTAGTTTTTGGGGGTGGGGGGCAGTTTGGGAGGGAGTGTGAGGGGGTTTATATATGTGTGTGTTTATACACAACATGCCAAGATTCCACAGCCAGAAGAATCCGAACCGGGCACCTGCAACTCTAGTCTGCTCAGGAAGTTTCATATCCTCTGCTATCACAGGACTTTATTTCCTCTGTGTTTTTGGACTAGTTTCAAAAGTCTTATAATTACTACTGTTACAAGTGAGTGGAGAGCATGTGAAAGTGGAGACCAGCTGGTGTTTTTTCTCCTGCTTCTCTCCACATGTCTGACACCATGGAGCCTTCATGTTTTTCATTCACACACCCACAGACAATGCCACCCTGCGCTCATGGGTTTGGCAAGGGTGACCTTGCTGTCACTGACTGGCAAACGTCTTTGTCTGCTCGGTGTGTGTGGCCAAGTGGTTAGCATGGTTCATCCTGACTCAAAAGTAATATGAGAAACATAAATGTGACATAAAACTATAATTAAAAAATCCTTCTTGTTCACTTTTTCGCTTCATTCACACACTCTGTGCATGTCTTCCAGTAGTCAAAAACCACAGTTTGTCATGACATTGCCAGACAGTTTAGATTCAGAGCCTTTGTCAGGCTTAAATGATGCTAATTACTTAAGATCCATTTAAAACCTGAAGGCACCCATACGATTTTGCAATAGCCTTTAATTGCTGCTAGACAATTGTTAGATTCTTACACAGTAGGTGCATATTTTTGTCAGTAAAGTTAAAACATGTTCAGTTCTTCCCAAAACTTTGCCTGTGCTCTCAGATACAAAATGCATCAAGTGTTTATGGAGCGCGAAGCAGAACTTAATCTAAAATCTTGTTGAATACTTCAAAAGTGTAAAAGATGGAGCCAAAGCAAAGGCTACTACCACAAATCAACGAAAAAACTGTCAGGTCTTACTCTTTCCCCCCTTCTAAGCTGATCTAGGGTTTCCTGTGTTCTTATCTTTTCTTTAAATTTTAAACAAATGCTTAAAGAACATTTTTAAGCCTCTTTTCTCATGGAATCAGAGCACAAAGCGGAAGTACGTTTACAGAAATGTGATGCTTTTCTACAGACAAATAAACACTGAGGGATGCTCTTCTGTCTCTGCTGTGCCTCATGCTCAGTGGAGAAAGAGCCTATTCATGCAGATTTATGAAGCCAAGTGTTTTTCATAATGACACCGTAAGGATTTACACGTTCCTTGTCAAGAGGGCTGCAGACTCAGGGTATGGGAAGTTAACAGGGTAACCTCCCTGTCACTGCTCTTCCTTAAACAGTGATTAAGAGACAGGGGACATGATGTTGACGTGTGTGCTAAGTTGATAATTTACACTCACTGCACAAGTAGGCATTTCACACCAATGGACATATTAATGGCAGTGCACACTTAGCCTGTCACAATCAAAGAGATGTGTTTTAGAGAGGACGTGGCCGTGTGTGCACGAACAGGGAGATTGTGTAAGCAAAGGCAGGGAAGGGGGGAAAGAGTTCTCACTGCGCTTGTTGTGATAAATCATTTAGTTGCACAGTATCCCCTAACTTTGGCTCTGTTTGATCTTGATCGCAGTAAGATGGTGGTTTTGAAGTGAAAAACTCCAGAACTGCAGGTCAGTCTCTGGCAAGGCAGGGCCACTAACCCACACAGTGAGACGGGGTAATAATTTACACCCCGGTGGACAGCACCTAGCATCGGGGAGCCCCAAGCCTCCATCTGTACTATCTCAATCAGTGACAGATTGATGGAGCCTCTTATTCATCCCAACTGAGGAGATGTCTGTGCAAGGACTGCCTTACAAATACATGGCTCTTCAGTGGACAGGTTTCTGCAGGTTCCTATGGTGAATGTACACTAATGCCAACGTGACCAAAGCAACACTTTAAATTTATAACTGTGCAACTGACATCCCTAACTCATATCAAAACAGAGCATCAGATTAAATGATCAAATCTGGTCCTGATTTTTTGGAATTTTCTATGTTATTACCAATATAAAGGTAAGACTGATGAATATTTGCATGTCACTTCATTCACTGAAAGTTTGCAAATCACCTTATATTACCAAAATAAGTGTCAAAACATGCACCAACTCATAGACTTAGCAAATCAGTACAGTTTTTACGTTCTTGTAAAATCTGTCCCACTAAGTGTCTGGTTTAACAACTCATTATCACTGACCGGTGTGAAAAACCACAAAGACTATAAGTACCGCCACTTCAGAGGAGGTGAAGCTCCTCTGCTTGCTTTTATTATTCATAAAACAAAGTCTGTCCTCTCCACTTCTTCCACAAGTGAAAAACACCAATAAATAGCTATCATGGTTCTCTTATTTATGGCTTCCTCCGAGTACAACCTTTAAACTGTTTCTGTCTTGTAACCCAGCTGTTGGAGCCTTCTAGTGAAAGAAAAATGTGGGGGTAGTGGATACAGCGACTAAGACAAAGCCTTGCTCTTCCTGGTTTTAACAACATGAGAAAGGCCACATTAAAACTACCACATCTGCAAACAGCAATATCAACAGATTACTAAAAGATAACCGCTGCAGTTAACGCGAAGGTGAGCACTTCAGGACTTGGTGAAAAGGACAAGGGGCAAATGTTGATTGCAGCAACTTGTTTATTGCTGTAACAGACACAAACCCGTTAAGAAACAATATTATATCAACCATATCTGCATCTCCAGGTGTAATCTCTGCATTGCATGACAGAGAATAGTCATTTTTCTTTTGCATCATCGTGGACTTTGTCAGAAACTTTTTATTGCCCTTATAGCACAGAAATATTTTATGCATCTGTATAAAAACAATATGGAAGTAAGTGTGCAGCCTCATTCACATGCTCACAGTGAACAGTGTGGACTGTTTGCCCTGCAGTCAGTAGGGTGGAGAACAGGAACAGGGTGTGAGGAGAGCCCACGCCAGGGGTGCCCATAAATCAGGGCCCTTCTGCCCCCTATGTCTACCAGACCAACAGGGACTGGATGATCCAAATTCCTTGGGGTTAATTCACCAAGTCGCTCCCTAAATTTCCTCCTGTACACCATCTTGTCTTTAACTGCACCATGAGGGAATGGAAAGCTCACCACACAATAGAGCCGCTATAACATCCTTGCTCTGCTTATAGCTCCCCTTAACACTGACCTTTGCACTTAAAACACTGCGGTATGTGTTAACACAGAGCAATTAAAGTACTGAATGAACTTACCCCACTATCATTAATCTGTACTCTAGAGAACATGCCCTTTAATCCCACAACCGTAAAAATACTGTTTCTGCAGCGAAAACTCCTGCATCCTGATGAAACCTGAACTGAAAATCACTGCAGCCATGACAAACTGCAAAGGCTCTGCTATTAATCTATTATTTCAAATTTACATCAAACTGTGCGCTATATGCCAAAACTTGAGATGTTATCAACAAAACAATTCATTTGAGAATGATTTTCAGCAGAGACACAGCAGGTCAAAGGTCAAACTCGGAGCATAAGCACACAATCGTTAATAACTGAGTAAATATGAATTATGTAATAGTGTATTTGCTGCAATTATCATGTGAAATAGGGAGCTTGTGCACACGATCATCAGCTCTAATTAAAGCCAGATGTTTTAATGAAAGTAGGTTACTTTAGTCATATTCACAATGAGATTTTGGTCCTGACTCAACTAAAGGTCTTTGTCTTTGCTCTCCAGCTGTTTCTGCATCCTCTTCTCCCACACACACACGCACACACACACACACACACACACACACACACACTGAGGGCATAACCAACTGTAAGCATATCCAAAAATCCCGCTGACAACACGACTACTTTTTACATTCAGCAATTTAGTCAAAGAACCAACTTTAAATTTGCTTTTATATAAAATGACTGTTTCTGATTTAGATTAGTGGTGAGATTTTGGACGGTGCTGATCCAGTTTTACTAAAACTGCTGTGATCAATGATGTCATTAAAGCAAGAGGCCAGAATAAAAGGATGTGAGCTGTTTCTAATAAAATTCAGAATTTTAGTACATCCACAGATTAAGTGTTTTCAACCACAAAAACCATTACAAAACGGTGTAATTATCCTCACATAATACGTAGAAATAAAGGATTTGTAAAGTTATTTGGCAGTATTTGTGGTAATTTATCCTTTAATTGAAATATAGACTGATTTATTTTTAATTTAGTTTTTCATTTTAACTGAAGTCGATGTACACGTGTTGTCCATTGACATGCAATACGAAACAAACAGAAAAAAAGATTCAGAATTATAAAATACACGCGTAAAAACGGAAAGGATCTGATGAAAAGAAAAGTTAAAACCATAATATGCTGCTACTTTAAGGTAACGCGCCCAATAAAGACCAATTTCAGACTCAATCTGCTTGTAAACTTATTGATCAGGGTTTATTATAGTCTCCGTGACTGTGTCTTTAGGTGCAGGTTTCGGACAGATCTGCGTGACGCAATGATTTAAATGATCGCGTAAAAGTCTGTATCTATCAGTCTCTGCCAATAATTTAACTACGAAAACTTTGAAGCAACTGGATGTTATTTCTGAAAATATATACCTGTTTTTTTAAACTTTCTTGTTGAATTAGTTATTTCCACATATTGTTGATTATTTAAAGCTGTAGCACGTGGAAACCAGAGAAAAGTCAGGACGTGAAAATCTTGCAGTCGTCAGCTTTTAGATCTGGCTGAAGTTTTCAGCGCCATCAGTTCAGCGTTAACGACACTGTTTGAAGCCACAGCTGCTCTCTCTCTCTCACACACACACACACACACACACGCGCTCTCTCTCACACACACACACACACTCAGGTTGAGTTAGTTCTAAGTTTGGGTTGAGAATTAACTGATCAGCGGCTAAAAGTGACGCGTAAAGCAGCTTGTCGGTGCTCGGCGCGGAGAGAAACGGATCAGACCTTGGTGTGCTTGATCTCCGGGTTGGGCACCGGGGAGGGCATCAGCTGGAGGGATGCCATCAGAGCAGCCGGGTCGCTCTTCACCTCTCCGGGGATCTCGATCTTGCTGGAAGTCATCACGGCCGTGTGTCCGCTGGTGTGCGCTGCGCCTGTGGGCTTTTTGGTGCAGGTTTGTGATTAGGATTTTGGCTCCTTCCTGGGTTTATAGCCAGGTGTCAGCCGCGGTTCATTTTCATTGGGCAAAGAAAAGGGCCGTCCTTTAGGAAATTAAAATCACGCATTTACATAAACGGCATCAGCCATGCCTGTTAAGGAGGAGAAACACATCCACCCCACCCACCTCACTCCCGGTGCACACTCCACTTTCCACTGCGCTCACTCATCACCAGCTTTTCCACAGTTTCACCAACAATGCGTGTCACTAATCTAACCTGATGATTTAATGACTCAAAAATAAAACTAATCCCCTTGTCATGATGTCCTCCACGTGTTTATTTGAGTGTTAAATAGCACTCAAAAAGACAACAATACCTACCCACGCTGCCCACGGTGGCCCCCACCTCTCCACCTTTATTATGGACGCACCTCACCTTCTGATAACATCACATTTCACTTATGTCCTAAGTGACGTGGAGGCTGAAAACCCTTTCCTCAGCTCTCCGTGATCCCACTTGCGCCCAAACACTGTTTCCCAAACATAGGGTCGGGACCTCAGAGGGGCCACGGAGCCTTTTTGTACTTGGTTTGTTAGTTTTATTTGTCATTTTGTTCATTTTGGGGATTATTTTTTGCCATCGCTGTTTTGTTCAATTCCTTGATTATTATTCTGATTTTTCTTCATTTTGTGTATTGGTCATTTTTGTTCATTGTTTTGATTGTCTGCTCATTTTCATTCATTGCCTTGATTATTTTCTTCCTTTTGTGCTTCTTTCATTTGTTTTTTTAATTTGATTGATTATTATGTTCATTTTAGTCTGTTGATTATGTTCATACTTTTGTTACTTTTTGGTTACTTTGTTTTAGTATTTTGTTCATAGCCTCCTTCTTTTATTATTTTTTTATAATTTTTTGTTCCCTTTTGCCCATTCTCTTTTTATTAATTTTGCATCATTGCTCATTTTGTGCTAAAGTTCGTTATTTTTTGTTTATATTGTTATTTTTTAATTTTATTCACTGTCCAGAATATTTTGCACATAATGTTAGTAAATTTTTGTATTCTTTATTTATTTATTTTTGCTCATTGTCCAAATAATTTTTTAAATTTTGTTGATTATTTTGTACATTTTGTTCATACTTTCATTCCTTTTGTGTTCACTTTGTTTTATTTGTATAATTTCATTCTTTTGCCGTTCGTTTTTTTCTTTCGTTCATTGCCTCGAATATTTTGTTCACTTTAAGTTTTCAGTTACTTTCTTTATGGTTTTGATCATTTCTATCCTTTGTCTTGACTGTTCTGTTAATTTTGTTTATACTTCAGCCCCTCTTGTTCATTTTGCTTACTATTTTGTTAATTTCTCTTCATCGTTTATAATTTTGCTAATATTGTTTTGAATATTGCTCCCTTTTACGCTCATTTTGTTTGTTTATTCACCATTTATATCCATTGTTTTGATTAATTTGTTTATTTTTGTTAATTATATTCGTTCACTTTCTTCATGATTTCAATCATTTCTGACATTTGTCTTGATTATTCTGCTAACTCAACACATTATTTGTTCCCTTTGTTTATTATTTTGTTCATTTATGTCCATTATTTATTATTTTGCTCATATTGTTTTGAACTTTGTTCCTTTTTATGTTTATTTTATTTGTTTTTCTCACCATTTATATTCATTGTCTTGATTGTTTGGTTCGTTTTGGTGATTATAGTCCGCAAACCGTTAAACAAGGTGATATAAACGCGACATAATGTGGTTTTTGTGTTTGGATCTCTCATGGCTCCTGGTCTTATCCAGTGTGGGACCACCACCTCAGCTGCAGAGGTGATGCAAATGTGCCCGTGGGGTGGCTGCGGTTGCGTGGACACAGATTTGTCCTGCGGGTGATAATTCCCTCCAGCGGCTCCTTTAAAGCTGGGAATAAACATCTACCAATTAGAGCGAGTCGTCTCAGAAAAACCTGAGGACTTAAAGCAAAGCACGCAGGTCTTAACACATGCACTACCTGCAGATCCTCACACATTCATGAGCGTCACAGAGACAGGCCGTGGAAATGTGGTGTGGATTCCACTGTGTCATGAGAGAAAAAAACACTTCTATCTGTGCTCACGGGCGCAGGGGGAGATTTCAGGGGGTAAGTGGGGGGAGGCTGTCCTCAGAATAAGTGACATGTGTATTTGTCCCCCGAATTATTTTGTTGCTTATTTTGTCCATTTTTGCTGCTTTTATTACATATTTTGTTCAATGTTGCTCTTTTTTTTTGCTTATGCCCATTGTTCATTTGTTCGTGTCTGCACTATTTATTCATTTCTGTTCATTTTCTTGCTTATCATGTCTATTTTTTATCTCTTTTTGCTCATTGTGTAACTTATTTTGTTCATTTTTGTTTGTTGTTTTACTTCTGGTCATCATTTATTTGTTAGTTTATGTTTATTTTATTGCTTATCTCATCTATTTTCCTTTATTTTTGATTATTTTATCCTTCATTTTATTCATTTTTGCTCTCTTTTTGCTTTTGTTCATTATTCATTTGTTTATTTTGTACAATTTGTTCATTCATGTTCATCTTATTGCTTATATTGTTTAGTTTTTAATCTCTTTTTGCTCATTGTGTAACTTAATTTGTTCATTTTTACTTTTGTGCTATGGTCGTTATTCATTTGTTTATGTTAATTTTATTTCTTATATTGTCTATTTTTCCTGTCAGTTTAGCTTGTTTTGTCATTAAATCTATTTATTTTTGCACTTTTTTGCTGTTTGTTCATTTATGCTCATTATATCTATTTTTGCTATTTTGTACTTACTTGTTTGGTCATATTAATTTTGCTTTTTTATTTTTTCTTGCTGACATGTGTTTCTTTTGTTCATTTTGTGAAACATTTGGTTTATGTTTTCACTTTGATGTTTTTTACTCACAGTTACTAAAATGTTCTTTTTTCATTTTGGGGTAAATTTCATTTATTCTTTTGATTATTTTATTTATTCTTTTGATTATTTTTTTAATTATTGAGCTGTTTCTGTTTTTTGTTGAATTTTGCACATTTTTTTTGGATCATTTTGTTAATTTTAGTAACTTAGTTGAGTTTTTGACCAGAGCTTTGTATAAGTTTTTTTTAACTATACTTCATTTTGTGGGGAATTTTGTTTATACTTTTAATCATTGTGTTCCTTATTTATTCTACTTCTGTTTTTAATAGAATATTTGATTGGTTTTTGCAAATTTTGTAGCACATTTTGCTCATTTTTGGGGATAATTTGCCTATTATATTGATTACTTAATTTATTTTCTGTAGTTTTGTAGCTTATTTGGTTGATATGGTATTTTTTCATCAATATCTTTAATTTTTGTTTGTTTTGTGCTTATTCTGCTGAGTCCAAACAAGTGTTGTGGAATATTTTATAATTAATTGTTGGTCTTTCTCGCTATGTATTTTTTAAATTCTGATTATTTTTGTTCAGTTTGGTTAATTTTATTGATTATTTTGTTCATTTTTGCTCATGTTGTGACTGTGACTGACTGTGACTAATTTGCTTCATTCTGTTGCTCGTTTTTTTAATTTTTCTGATTATGCTTGTTCATTCATTTTTCATTTTGTTAATTATTTTGTTTGTTACATTTTTGGTTGTCATTTTCTACAGTTTTTTTTTTTACCTTCAGTGTTTTTGTATATATTCTCACTCACTTTTGATGTGAGTTTTTGGTTCCTCTTTGTTTATTTTATCTTAGTGTTTTTTCTTATTCATTTTTTAAAAAGTCTGTCTTGTACGTCTCATCTTATTTAAACAGTAAAATACGTAAAAATATCAAGATATATGATTAATTTAAAGTAAAAATGACTTTGTATACGTTTATTATTAATCTTAGGACCCAGTTTAATGTTCATTTTGCTCATTTTTGCTCATATTGTTGACCGTACAGTTCATTTCTGTTCATTTTCTTGGTTGTTTTGTTCATATTTTGTTCCTTTCTTTAACTTGTGCAGTAAAGGCGTAAACTGATGCGTCAACAAGTCGAAAGAAAGACAAAAAAGACATGTGTAATGCTCAGAACGTCCGGGGGGATCATAGATGTCCAACACCCCCTGGCCACTAGAATCCATCTTTGGTTTAAATGCAGCCTTATAGATGATCTCGTCAAGCAAAGCCTTCAGAAGGTGGGTTTCTTCATGATCGGAGCCTCTTGACAGGACAAAGGAGTGTGGAGACAGATGTAGGGCCATCATTTGCAAATCCCCGGAGGAGGAGGATGCTTTTTCTCCATCAGCACATCAGGCTTTTTTCACAGCATGGGCGACACTCTCCAAGTGTCTGTTTCACATCAAAGAGGACGACTCTGCACCGGTGACAGTGATGAATGCAGTGAAAACATCCCATCCGCGGCCTGTCGCCTCCTCACCTCCACGCACAGCCCACGGAACGGAAGATAAGACGCTCCATACCGGGACACGGAGACCCACGCTACACACCGAGCCTCAAACGTATTCATGGAGCTCCCTCTGTTGGATGAAGAGCAGCTCCCACACGTCAGGTCTGCTGTTTATCCCAGTCTACGGCAGGGGCGGTTTTAATCCCTGTTCAGGGTAGCTGTAGTCCCCCACCCCCGGGCCCCAAATGTGGGGGTCTGAAAAGTTCAGCTTTTAGAAACACCTTTATCACAGCTTTTCAGCTAAATAAAAAATTAAATACATGTTTCTTTATGATGATGTTATCCATCTGCCCAAATGAATTTTTGATGACATGTTTTGATCTAAATTTTCATGGCCAGTAGAAAAAGTACCAAAGATCATCGGTGATTTGAGAGTGCTAAGCCCCCACGAGCCTCAGGAAATCCCTAAAGATGTGTTTGGAGTGAGGTTTACCAAACAAAAGAAGCCACTGAATGAAGTGAAATGAACAACCATAAACAAATCAAGGAAAGGAACAAAATGAGCACAAATGGCTAAAATAAGCAACACAATTGCACCAGAAAAGGAACAAAAATGATCACCGCTACAAATCAAAATGGACACAAACACATTTTTTTAAAAAGAAAATGAACAGAACTGAAAGAAAAAAGTTTAACAAAAAGGAGCAAAATAACACTCTAAAAATGAATAAAATAGTTGATCAAACAAATGAATGTACCGTAAGAGTTGATGCATTGGCAAACAGCATATTAAGTATTTTCTTCAGTCTCAAAATGCAAATTTTTTATTTGGTGACACAACTATATATTAATATATTGAATATTACTAATAACTAATTCAAAGTAAGTTAAAATCTCTGGATCAACCGTTAAGTTCTGATCCTATAGGTTCACCCCAGGTGTACAGCTCAAAAACACAGGTGTAGGGCTCAGGGGGCATGGGGGGGATTAGTACCAGTAGTACTTAATATTAGTCAAATGTGCCTATGTCCTTCCTAATAAAATAGGTCTAACCCTGCTTTTCATTAATAATGGCAGTTTTCTTCTTTGCTGGGTTAATTTCTGTTTATTTTCCTGATTATTCTGATCATTCACATTGTGCTTTTTAAATTATTTTTGTGAATGACTCGGTGAGAGTTTGTTTATTTTGTTGATGTTACTGTGACCGACAACATATGACAAAGCATCAAACTGAGCAGAATAACTTTAATAACTCAAATATTCATTCATATACATGTCATGAACTTGCATGTTAAGGGTAATGTATATGAAAATATCATATAATTTAGCATAGAGTAAAAAATGTTTATCATGTGTTTTTGATACTATACCTTCTTTTGCTTATTTTAGTTTATGTTCCTTTTTTGTTTATTTTAATAATTTTATTTATTATTTTGTTCAGAAACAGAATAAATAAAGACTCTGATTGATTCAGTAACAATTCACCATAAACAGAAAATAAAACTACATGTTTCATGTTCAATACAGAAAATTTCCAGGAGCAAGTAAAGCTGACGACACATAAGCACCTGTGTAAAATTAAACTGTTTTGAAATATTTCCACTTAAGATATGAGGTTTAAATTTTTCTACTATTAATACAACACCAGTTTTCAAAAAAGATGAGCTACTATGAATGAATGAATGAAACTTTATTTATAGAGCACTTTACAACAACAACAAAGCTGACCAAATATGTCACATGTGGTTGTTGTGTAAAATGTGGTGGTTTGCAAAATGGAAAAATATCATTCCTTTTTGAAAATGATCCTTTCAAATTCGATGCCAGTGGCATGTTTCAAAAAAGTTGAGCCATTGTCATGTTTATTACTCTCTTGTATCACCTCTGCTTTTAACAACATTGTGTTTGGGGACCAAACAGCTCAACTGCTGTAATTTTGAAAATAAAAAGTTTTCTCAGTCTTGCCTGATGGATTTCAGCTGCTCATCAGTTCAGAGTCTCCAATATCATATTTTACAATTCATAATGCACTAACCATTTTCAGTGGATGACAAATGAGGACTGCATCAGACCAGCTTAGCATCCAGACTCTTTTACTGTGACACCATGCTGTTGGAAAAAGTGCACAATGTGGTCTGGATTGTCCATCTGAAATAAACAAGGCCTTTTCCAAAAAAGACATTATTTACTTGGCAGCATACAAAGTATGGCTGTTAAAAATTATACTAATTCTATAATTTTGTAATATTTATTTATCATAAACATTTTTCAGCATTTTTCTCCTTCAGTCTTGTCCCCTTAACACACCACTGCACTCAGGTCATCCACTGACCAAAGCAGTGCAGCAGGTCTTCTCCAGACAGTTGTCTCAGAACCTCGGTGGTTCTTTTATTAAGTTCAGACTCAGAACGAGTTCTTTGACACAGATTTGATCTTAGAAAAAAGGAAAAAGTCACATGGTACTAGATCAGGTGAATAAGGAGGTTGATAAAACATTGCTTCACCAACAGTAAAGTGTACCTCGATGCGTTGTCTGATGAAGAATGAAACAATTTTTATTCTTATACTAAGTCACTGATCATTTTGGATGATTTGTTCAATTTGTTGAATGTTTTCAGAAGGTGTTGATGTGCATGGGCATCCTGAACATTCATCAAAACATTTTTTAATATTATTTTACATATTAAAACACAAAGGTACATTTAAACAAAACAACAAAACAATGTGAAGTGTGTGGCAGAAACCTATGCAGGTTAAACCTATACAAACACCACCCTCCAAATATAATACTTTCTTTGTTATTTTTTACATCTCGCTTTGAGAAACAAAATCTTTGCAATACCCATAATCAAAATAAAAGTTCCATCTGCATTAAGATCATATATTCAATAATCTATAATACAACCACAAGAATACGAAGTAAACCAATTTCGTGTTGTAAATTCAAAAATGTAAAACGGATTTTATAGTTAAATTTAGTACTAACCTAAATTAAACAAAATTTGTAATTTATTGTAAATTATTTGACAAATACAATTTATATTTTGAAAGCAAAATAATTTTAAGACTTTTTTTACTAATTGGTATTGATGACGATTTCATAATATCTCCATGCTTATTCCTTAATTTGGCCCCCCAAAATCTAAAAGAAAATTGAACTTGAGATTTTTTACATAAAAAAAGATGAAAATTCATTGCTTGTCTGATTTTATAAGAATAAAGTTGACATTTCTTAACAAAATAATTACTAAAGCTATGTGGAGATTTTCCATGTTTTATCATAAAAACAAATAAGCATATCTGATGAATATTAATGACATAAATAGCAGGTGTAGTTTTGCGAAAAGTGGTGCGCTTGGTGAATCATGATTGTAGAATGTTGCTAAGCGAACAAAAGCCTTTTGTAACAATAAAACTGACTTTAAATAAGTTGGGAAAGTACTTGCCCATACAATATTACAATAGGTTAAATAAGTATAAATCAAAGTATTATTCCATTCAAACACACGTATGTGACATACAGAGTTCGCCATACACCTCAGTTATTGTATGAAAAGTTTAAAAGTTTTGGCTGCTGTTTTTGTTCAATTTCATCAAAAATTTCAAGTTAATGTGTTGCTCATCTTTTAAGCTAAACATTTTTGGACACCTCAGCAAAAACGTGCACTTCAATCAGTAGCTAGCAGTGAACTGAAGACGGCACTTGTTGGAAAGTTAAAGCAGTTGAATACCGAACCTTTTACATGCAGTATGACTATGAACCATGTGGTTTTATCCTCATTATTTTATATTTATCCTTCGTACTGTATGTTGCTCCAATACCTGTCTATATTGTTTTGCATTAATGCTTCCTTGTCAAATGTGCAGGTCATCCATACCATGTGCACTAATGCACCCCATACCATGTTAGCTTTTGAAGAGAGTGCTGATAACAAGCTTGGTCCCCTGCTCCTCTTACCCACATGGCACCCATGATTTCCAAAAAGTACCTCAAATGTGGACTGGTCAGACCATTGCACAGTTTCATTCTTCATTTTAGTCCATCTTAAATGAGCGCAGGCCCAGTGAAGGCAGCTGTGCTTGTGGATGTGGTTAATAAGAGTTTTGTTTTTGTAGAGTTGGTGAATAGTGAAGTCGGCATCATTACTTCGGACAGACTGTTTATTTTGTTCATTTAAAAAAAATATTTATTTCATTTTCTTAGTCATTGTGCTCATTAATGCAGCCGTGAGGGGGGGGCACAAGCCAGTGTTCTTTCTCATGCCGGTCCCAAGCCCAGATAAATGCAGAGGGTTGTGTCAGGGAGGGCATCTGATGTAAAACCTGTGCCAAATCAAACATGCAAATCATTAATATGACTTCCAAACTGGATCGGTCGAGGCTCAGGTTAACAACGACCACCATCAGTGCTGTTAACCAACAGGGTGGAAACTGGACTACTGTTGGTGGAAGAAGGAGAGGGGGAGGCGTGTCCGTAGGCAGAGAGAGAAGAGGAAAGGCAAGAGTCTAGAACTGAGAGTAGGACCTTGGATGTTGGAACTATGACAGGAAAAGCTAGAGAGCTGGCTGACATGATGCAGAGGAGGAAGGTGGACATACTGTGTGTT
>JAQQAE010010481.1:0-14081 GCA_029823295.1 Pseudamia nigra | reverse complement strand
CCGCATCACTGTATAAGCCGCAGGGTCGGCAATGTGTGAAAAAAGCCGCGGCCTATAGTGTGAATTTTACGGTATATGCATTTTTCATTGTAAGCAACACGGTTAAGGGAAATATAACTCGTAAGCTGCTATTGTCTATAACGGAAGTTATGATATAAGTTATTATGGCTAATTCAATTATTTTAGCAAGAAAAAAGAAATTGTTTTGTGAGTGGAACGCTATTGTAGAAAATGGAAGTTTCATGAACATTTATCATTTATTATGTTTATTTAATTACTGTTTGGTACGAAGTGACCATTATTTACTTGTTTGTTTGTTTGTTTATATGTTTAGAATAAATTTGGCTTGGTTGTCTTTCTGATAGCTGTTGTCATTTCTTGTAATTTTGTGGTTGTTTGACAGTAAATTCTAGACAGAAATTGTATAAACTGCTGAAATTGTAAATGCTACGTAGCTAAAACCGACTGATTGTGAATTGAAATATGGTACAGATTATTGTTGTCTAGACAATTGATGGAATATATGTTGTTACTTTTATTAACATATTGAATTGAAATATGAATAATGAATCATATTGATTTACACTTTGTTTACCAGTAAACTGTAGAAATATGAAATACTGACTGATGGATCGATGGATGGAAAGATGGACGGATAGATAGATACTTTATTGATCCCAGCGGGAAATTCACATACTAATGGACATGTTCTGACTTCACAGATCAGGATTTTTTTGTTCCCTATGAACGGACTCCTTCTATAAGAAGTGGACAACTGGTAGGACTGTTTTTTTTCCCCCTTATGTCTGTGGAGTAACACTAACTACCTTGTTGTCACAGCGCATCACATTACTACCGCATGGGAACTAAAGTCATTTGCATTGACCATAATGAAAACAGCAACGTCACTTTGTGGAGACAAGTGCTAAACAATTCCAAACAGTGGTACATGTGACAATTGAAGCAAAAATCACAACTATAGGGACAGAAAGTGCACATAACATGACAGCTGTGGCTAAACTATTTTAAACTAGACACATTTAATAGTATGAAATTAACATGTTAATTTACCACTTTCTGTGATAAGTGTTTTTGCAGCTTCAAAATGAAAAACAATGAATGGGTATTAATAGTGATTGATCAAAATTAATCCACAGTGACCCTGTGATTAATCAGATTAAAAAATTTAATCATTCTGATCATCACACACTGCACTAGGCACATGAATAAAAAGCCCTGTGATCGGGAAAAATCAAAAGTTTTTTGTTCCAGGCCACTGCTGAATACAATGACTAAATGTAAATGTTTACAAATCCAAAATCAGAGTGCTGTTCTGAAAGACACACCTGTATTGTGATTATCATGTTCAGGTGGTGGGTGGAATGCACAGAAACATGAAGTACTTCATCATTTAATGACTCACATGGAAGTGCTCATAAAAATAAGTATTTGGGTCAGAGTCAAAACGTCTGTCAGAAAAACTACTCAAGTCGTGAGTAACGTCACCACATTAATTTCTGTTCAGTTTATTGCTTATTTTGATCATTGTCATTCATATACTTGACTGTCGTGTTGATCATTTTCTCATTTAGTTGTTTTTTAAAAAATGATCTTGCTTCTACCGTAAATTTATGCCATATTTTGATCATTTTTGCTCATTTTGTTCAGTTTTATTGGTTATTTGAATTACTTTTGATAATTTACTTGATCTTTATCATTTTTTGTTCATTATCTTGTGCATTTATTGATTTTCTTCCATTTCCTTGGTTATATGTATTTATTTATTTGTCAGGGACAATGCAGTTAAACATAGTTACAGGCTTGCAGCTGATGTGATGTATATAGCGTTTATAGCTAGTGCTAATGCTCAACTCCAGTACAATATAAATATACATCATTTAAGAACAATCATACCATACAGTATATTGTATTTTTTTTAACTTACTTCATTTTTTTTCCTTAATTGTCCATTTTATTGATTTTTGTTCACTTATACCATCATCTTGACAATATTTTTCAATTTTGCTTGATTATATTTTTTTGTCACTTTTGCTCATTCATTGTTTATTTTCATTTATTTTGTTGGCTATTCTGTTGATTTGTGGTTATTTTGTTCAGTTGTTAATTTACTGTATTATTCTGTTAATTTTGGGCTCATTTGGTGACTTTTTTTGTTCATTTTACTCATTGAGCTGTAACTGAGTAAGAGTAAAAAGTATTCTGTAAAACAACTACCGTAAGTACATGTTACTCAAGTACATGTAGCTGAGTAAATGTAGTATTACCACCTCCGATGATGATTGTATTTCCTTGAGTCTAAGTCACTGATCATCTCAGAAGCTTTTCTCTGCATCTTTTTCCAGGTGTTGCTGGTACTCCGAGTACGCCACACTATTACACCTCGTACCAACACAGCTACAGCTCAGCATCATGATTAGAAAAAGGCTTAAAGAAAAATGCATCATATCCATTCAACTGTCCTAACGAAATGCAGGCACATCGTGCTTGTTTGGCTTTGGTGTGTTTCTTCTTCTCCTGTTCTGATTCTTACTTTAGTGAGTTTTTACCATCACCGTTGCAAACACATCTCGTTAAAAACAACTGAAAGCCCACTTGTCCTCAACCCTGACTTTGGTTTGAAAAAGCACAAAGTAAATTATTTAAACCATGACAAGACTAAAATATCAATATGAGCATCTGCAAATAGCGTATTTTTCAGAATCTAAAATCAAGAATCTGGGGCTTCAACGTGACGTAGTGAAGTTTTAAAGGCTTTGATTGTTGCAGTGCCCCCCAGAAAGGTGGCAGGATGCCCCTGCTCATATAACATAAAACAAAGCCTCATGCTGTTGCTTCCTCGAGTAGCAGAGGGGAGCGTACCCGTGGAACGAGGCTGCACCTTATCAATGGCACTGACATTATTAGCAGTACGGGGCCATGTGAGTGAGAGCAGATAAAAAGCTTGATGCCTCGTCACGTCACTGAGTCTCTCATACGAGCAGTGGTTCAAAGCATACGTTCCCTCACCAGATGATAACAAATGAAGGATCAATAAGCGCATCTTTAATGAGCCCTGATTGCAGAATGTTAACGCACGTTCCTCAGCAGCGCAAAGAGCCACAAACCCTCACAGGGCCTCAGTACTCACCCAGAAGTACATCATCATCTCGGCTGAGGGGATGGAGGGCTGAGGGGTGGAAGATGGGGGTAGGCAAAGACAGCAGAAAGGCCAGCACTCTTCTTCTGTCTCTGTCTCTCTCTGTTGGTCTGCTTTTTTTGCTTTCTTTTTCTCTGTTATGTTTCTGTATCCTGGTGCTTCTTCAGTCGCTCACTTTCTTCTTTCAAAGAACTTTTCAGTCAGTATGACCTGATCGTTGGCTAATCACCTCTGTATTTGTGGTCCCCCTTTACAGTTTCTGTCCCTCTGCCCCGACGACAGCCGTCTTCTTTTTCTGCCTTTGCTCCCGCTGTTCACAATTGTGAACTTGCTCGTCAGAGTCGAAGTTCTCGGGCTGCTTCTCCTCTCCTTGAACCTTTCAGAACACTCTTCCTCTGCTTCTTTGCCAAAGGGGGGGAAAGAAAGACAGAGAAAGAGTAAGGAGAGAGGCAACAAGGAGAGAAAATGCTGTGAGGTGTTACTGTACCTCTACTCACTTTTTGTTTTTTACTTCATTTTCTGCTCTCTTATTCTCTTATCCAACTTGCCACCCTTTCCTGCCTGCTCAGCACTTCCTGCCCCCCCCCTTTTTTTGCTCTTTTTTCCCCTGCTTTTAAGTAGCCCGCTATTTCCCTGACACACACTGAAGCCTCCTCTTATTCTCACTGAGTGCGCTCTCTACCTTAGCCCTTCTCCGCTTCTTGTTTTTGTGTAGCTTCAGTCCAGTAAGTCTTGTTTTGAGGGGAAGACAAGTCTGAGCCGGACTTCTTTCTTCAGCAGCCCTGGATGGAAGAAGCACAGGAGAGGCTGGGGGAGGGAAGAGCTTGAGACCACCACACGGTACAGTAGCATAGAAGCTTTCAAACGGGGAGACAAGGAGTGGAGAGAGGACTGAGTAAGGGGGAGAGGAAAAAAAGAGCGAGAGTGAGAGAGAGAGAGAGAGAGGGAGAGAGAGAGAGAGGTGAAGAAGGGAGGAGGGAGGAAGAGATGTGCTGGTGGAAGGATGTTAGTTTTGCAGACACATGCTGAGAAGTGGAAGATGACAATATGCTGCGTAGAAGTTGTGGCAAAGCTGACGGAGGAGCCGGAACAAGGATGGGAAGGAATGCAAGACAGGACGAGAGAGGGGAAGAGGGGAGGAAAGGAGATGCACAGAGTGGGGGAAGAAGGAGAGACAGCGGGAACAGCTTAGCTTGCGGATGCTCAGGCAAAACAGCCAACAGTACCAGCCGGTTTCATTAAGTTGTACTGGGAGAATCAGGGAGGAGGGTTGGAAGGATCCATGCTGGTGCAGAGGCGAGGAAGACGGAGCAGGGCGTCAAAACGAAATATAATTTAGAGCCTTTGTGTAGCCCACTGTTCTCAACTGATGAAAACTGCTAAGTAGGGCTGCTGCTTCTTCTTCTTTCTGCTCTTTTGTTCTCTTCGTCTTCTAGCTCTTCTACAGTGTCTCATGTGCAGGACATGCTGCTGATTTTTATGTGGAACTTTGTGTGTGAATATGCCGACCAGGTGACCACCCCGGCCAACAATAGAGCAGATGAAATG
This sequence comes from Pseudamia nigra, assembly GCA_029823295.1. Classification (NCBI taxonomy): domain Eukaryota; kingdom Metazoa; phylum Chordata; class Actinopteri; order Kurtiformes; family Apogonidae; genus Pseudamia; species Pseudamia nigra. Next base: position 9,376 of record JAQQAE010010481.1, on the reverse strand, counting down.
CCATATTCACTTTGTGTGCACCTACTCCTATGTACGTATCAGTTGGATGATTGACAGAATAATCAGTTCATCTTTTTAATACATTCTTCAGACATTTTCCTCCATTTTTTTGCTCTTATTTTCCTACATAGCGCCAGTGAAACATCTTTAGATTTTGCATTGGTTGCTGGTGGAAAAAAAAAATGTTTCAGCTTCACGATTGAAGTAAAATGACCAGCAAAATCACAATGTAGTATGTCTGTTACCCAATAAGGTTGTACCTGCATCTATTTATGTTTGTGTCGTGTCAGCGAATTTCTCTTAGTGGCTGACAAAAACTTCAGGGGCTTTGTTCACATTTTTGATATTTAGTAGAAGAAACCATTAAACCAAGAAATAAGTGGGAAATGAATCACTGAGTGTCCCACACATCATCAGTTAAATTCCACTAATTCATTAATTGTTATTATCTTCATAGGATCTTTTGGGTTCACACTGTTGGTTGGTGAAACAAAGTTTTAAGTTCACAATCTTACTTGTTTACTATTTGTATAGAAAACTCAGAAAATAAAGAGCTGCTTCATCAATAATGAAAATATCACACATACATACACACTGGAAACTCTATACACCTTTATGCCAACACTGCATGTGTATCATCATACATGTGTCTGCAGTGTGTGTGTGTCGCTGTGTGATTCTGATGGGTGTGTTTGCAACATGGCTGGATGAGAAAGGCAGAGAGAGAAAAGGAGGTGGTTGAGACTTGAGATGTTGTAGCCTGCCTCAGCACATTTACTCCTACACCCCCAGCCCTCCCACCACTGCTCATACAGTCAATATACCACTGATGCAGGCTGCCACATTAACCCATTCATTGCCTGAATTACTGCACTGCACTAGGACCACTAGAACATGGGCTGTTTTTGTCTGCGATGGGCACAGTTACATTTAGACATTAATGTATTACTGAGACGTGAAATGGTCAGGAATTGTTACAGGTTTATTCAGGGAGCAGAGGTGCTTCTCTGCCTCCTGATTCCAAGAAAACAGGAGAATGAAATGAGATTTATGCCTTCATGTTCTTTAATGTCGGATCAAAAAGGATAAAGAAACATAAAAATGACTCAAATTGTTCAGATTATTCATGACAGATCCTTCATGCATCTGTAGATTAGTGTCTTTAAAACCATGAAAATGAACACATAGCTTACTTTTCTGCTACGTAGTGTGTACTTTCAAAATTAACAAAAAACTGTCCTTGCTTACATCATTTCTGGTGACTTGTTTTTGAATGAACAAGTACTAAATTCATATGTGATGGACTTTTGCAGCCAGAGCTTGAGCACACTCTCTTCATGTTGTCTTAGGCCTGGTTCAGGCTAAATATTCACAGTGACATGGGCTCAGGTTCAGGTCTTTAGCATCCTGAAAACCTGAAGATTTGGTGTCACATCCACAGCCCATAAGGCATGGAAACAGGTGATTATATGAGGCTTCATGGTTTCAGGTGAGGTACAGCTCTTAAAAACCTACAGTGTATGTTAAAGCATTCTAAAACCAGCCAGTGGTTTGATGAACTGAGTTCTGTGCCCCTGAACAACTTCTTCTGTTTCTCCATTAAAGTATAGTGTGTGTTTGCCCAAAAACGATTCAAGACTGTCTCTGTTGTGTGTCTTTTATGAAGGGAAGAATAGTCTTAACAGTCTAAAGTCTAATCACTGCTGTCACTTTCTAAAGTGACTACACTAGTTATTATATGAAAAGTATTATTTATTGGATATGTCCATCGCTCAGTTCTCCTCTTTGTTCTTTTTAGATTTATTCACAATAACAGAATCTATAGAAAATCATCAGACGTATGATTTAGCTCAAGCATTTGCAGATTTTGAGGTCTTCAAAATGTGGACACACCTCCTTCAGTATTTTTCCACATTGTCCATGAATACTGAAGTCATCTGTACATTGTGACAGAACATGTATGGGATAACGTAGTAAACAAAAAAGTGTTCAACAACCCAGTACATGTTTCACACTTCAGAGTAGAAACTTATCTTTGATGACAGCTTAGTACACTCATGACATTCTCTCATCAGATTCATGATGGAGTCACCTGGAATGGTTTTCAATTTACAGGTGAGTTAATTTCGGACATTTCTTGTCTTTTTAACATGCTTCAGACTATTAGTTGTCTTGCGCAGAGAAGGTGTGGTACAGAGTCAGCACCACAGTGACTGTACAAGAAACACTTAGTGACAAAGAGAGAAAAGACACGTCAGTCAATGTAAAAAATCTCAACAAACTTTGAATGTGTAGACAATAACACTTGAACTGTGAGTTGCTGTAAATAGTCTATTTCTAAGTCTGGTAATTCTAATAACCGTCTCCTCTGTAGCAGAGGTAGGTCTTGGTCATCCTTTCCTGTGTTGGTCCTCGTCAGAGCCAACATCTGATGGTCTACACTGCTCTGGTACCCACCTCATAGAATCACTTGTTGAACACATGTAACGCTGTCTGAGATTGGAAACTCTTTTTTATCTGCAGCCATTTGTGCTGAAACACAGTCTTCTGGACTCTTGAAATAAATCAGTTTTCACATGCATCTATCGTGTGCAGCCTCTGTTCGTTCACTGAAAAACAAGGGCTTAGAGACTTTTCCCCCAGCGACTACAATTCAAAAGAGAACATTGCCCTATCAAATCTGAGCATCATGCTATTTCAAGTGCCGGTCATGAATAAGTTAGTCGAGAGTCTGCAATGAGTGAGTGAATGCAGAGGGATGAGCAACTGGAAGGGATGCTGCCAGGGTGAGAGAGAGACAGAGACAGAGAGAGGAGCAGCATCAGGTCCGTAAAGATGCAGTGTGAACAAAAAACAAACGTAGACGCTATGTACAGAGGCAATGCTGTCTGACGTCACCTTTGTGGGGAACTGTACACGTGTGCATCCCACTTTGATACACACAGCATGTGCATAAGCTGATAAGTAACAATACAAATAATTTTACTACTATTCTGCACTTTAAAAAGAGTTTTCAAGTCTGTATATTATTTGATTTGAGTATTTTATTGTTCAATTTTTACCCATTGCACTCCCTCCACTTCCCTCCGCTCTCTGCAAAATGGTCTGGTCACTTTAGTGTGAGTACATATCTGGGTATTTTCACTGTTTTGCCTCCACAAGGCTAATCTCACCCTTGACCACTGTTTACTGTGCAGATCACTCACAACAAATATAACCAGTTAAAAATGTAAGAACAAGAACAACATCAGACAAAGACCAATTTCTGTTTCGCACAGACTTTTAGGCTCTTAAACCTCAAAGCTGATCAGTCATTTTTACTGTAATACAGGTTTGTGGGCCATAAAAATAATGTTAATGTATCAAAAGTCTCACTCAAAGATAAATAGACACCAATCCGTTGAGGATAACTCGACCTAAGACAACCCATTCTACATAATAATCCTGTCCCAACTATTTAGTCATGACCCTCAGTCAATCTCACCAGACCCACCAAAACCATCCTGAGATAATGTGCCCGGGAGTCTACATGATGGAATCTATGGCACAGACGAGATGCAGACATACTGCATACAGAGAAGTGAGTTGACTTCAAGAGCAGCAGATATTTAATACATTTCTTGTATTGTCTCCATGGCTGGAGAATTTAACTTTCCTAAGTAACTAGTCAGGTAAAATGTACCTTACAGTCTCTAATTGAATCACTTTCATAAAGCTTGCTTACACACAAAACAAGGCTGAAACTCGTGGGCGCTGATTCTTACGCAGACAACGGGATCTATACAAAACAAACTTGGTGCGAAAAGCTGCTTAGTGCCATGCAAACTGACACCCATCCATAAGTCCATCCATACATCATATTGGGGGGTGGGGGGGCTCATGTGTTCCCAGGTCAGTCGAGAAACATAGTTCCTCCAGCATGTCCTGGGTCTGCCCCAAGGTCTGCCTCCTCCCAGTTGGAGCTAGTTTTGGCAATCGGCGATTGGGCCACCCATGGCCCTGCCTTTGGTTGCCACCCAAACCACACAACACCGGACCCTTACAACACTTCCTGCAAGTGGCGGGCCCACAGGAAGGCATAGTCACGAGGGTCTTCTTAGTCTGACTTGTCACCTAGACCCAGTTTGCCTTGGGAGACCTCACCAGGGCACATTGCCCCCAACAACATGGCTCCTAGGATCACTCAGGCACACAAACCCACCACGATAAGGTGGTGATTCAAGGAGGGGCCATCTGTAAGTTGTATGCACCTTTAGGTGCAGATGATTTTTAAGAGATAGTATGTTTTTTGCACTTTCTGGCATGTTTAAGATGAGAATTCACAGATAATTCACAGAAAAAAAATGAAGTGTGTCATGGACACATTGATTGATTGTTTTTAGGTAAAAGGAATAGGCAGGTATGAAAAGTTGCCTACTGGAAACTGATACTGTTAGAGCCATTACATTTGGGTGTGTAAATGAAAACTGTCCTCCCATGAGTTTATTATGTGGATCATGCCGACTCACCAACATGATCCACATCAAGAAGCTAAAAACATGCTTAATTTGATACGAAAGACTGATTTTAGTTTTTGCTCTGCTCACTTGAGTAAACTGAGAAAACTGATTGAGGAGCTAAGAAGCCAGTGTTAATGGTAAAAGTCCTACTTCCCATGATCTGACAGTTTCACTGTTTTCTGATTTCCAAACTGTGATAAATGATATGATTTTACAATATCTACAGAAAAGCAAACACAACCATTATTTTCCCATTCACCAACAATCTGCCGTCTTTCATCAGAGGTAGAAAGCGAGCAGACAAATGTGCAGTGTGTAAGTGTTCATGGGTGAGCAATCAAATAGAGCCAGCAAATATCCTCCGCTGTATCCTGACAGGAAGACGACATCGATATCTATCAAATATAACATTTATCAGCAGTTCAATAAAACGGAGCCATGCAATCAGCAAGTGACATGGAAGAGATTACAGCCTAATTCAAAGTTAATTGAAATACCCCTAATATTGCATTAGTTTGTGTTAATGCTAGAACCCAGTCCATTATTTATCAGGTAGTTTTAGTGTAATCAAGTATGAAGGAGGAGGCACAGTTGCCACCACGGCCACTCGGACACATGTAAACCCTGCTGAAACATAACCTGTGTGTTCTGACTACATGCGAAGTGATAGATTACTCCTACTATAAAAATGAAACCAAAATCTACAGCCTTGCAGTCCGTGGGATGCAGAGTGTGTGCATTGGAGACATGGGGATGGTAGGTGTGCCAACCCGCCATCTGATTGGGCCCTGTTTGTGTGTCAGGTGGCTTTGGAAACATTATTGGTCATGACAGGCCAAACGGCAGATTTCATTCATTTTTAAGCTGCCTGCAAGAAAAACTAAACAGTTCCAGATATTTACTGAATCAGATGTAAGACCGGTTAATATACGTACATATCATGCCATCCAACTGTAAGGCACAATAATAGTCAGGTTTTTCAGATAAATATACTTCTCAGAGTAGTAGCTTTACAGAATGCTTCTTACATCAACTCAGTTTTATTTTGCTCCCACTCAATGAGTATACAAGGTTTGTAATAAAAAAGAACAAAATAATCAATTTAATAAAAAAAAATCAACAAAAATGAACATAATAAGCAACAAAACCTGAACAAAAACAAAATATTTAAAAAAATTGTATTTTTATATGAATTAAAATTAGTATATTGGTAATAAAAAATAAAATGAATAAAATAACAAAATAGTCACTTAAGTAAAAAAAAAAATCAACAAAACTAGCCAACAAAATGATAAAAATAATCACAGAAATAAATAAAAATTCACAGAATATTTGTATGAATGCAGTATAGTCTGGATTTTTTTCACAGAAAAACTCAGTGACTTGTTTAAGAGTTCATGTGAAGCATTTTAGCTGGACACGTTTAGTGATTGAATAGTTTCTCACATTCGCATCAATGAAAGTCAAAGTGAAATTCATGTTCAATGCCTACTTTCTGTGCAGTTCATTTCAGTGAGTTAAAATCATAGTGTTTGCATCACTCCGAAACATATAATACATTCTTTAACCCTGTTGTGAAGGTTCATGCACTTCTATCAAGCATTCAATTACCCGAATGTGTCACATTTTAAAGCAGCTGGTTTACAAGTGTCATCCCGGCGTCCTGTCAGCCTTCAGCAGTGACACATGCAAACTAAAACTGCCACAACTCAAGAGAAACAGCTACAACACCTTCACAAAACCTTTAAATGTAATTATCAAGTGTAACACACCTGTATGCATCACCTAAACTTTGGAAGGCTCTTTGTTAAGTAAATTGATTTTCTGTATCTTGTGTTGAACTTGAGGTTTCGAGTCACATGCATATAGTCCACCACACCACACAAAGAACACAAAGTCCAGAACAAGGGTCTGTGATGAAGGAAGTGACTGACCAGTCTGGTGACGAGGGGAACCCCGAAGTGCCAGAAGTGTTCGTTGAACAGTCCGCTGTACACCACGTTACCAAACAGAGCTATGGTTCCTGGCTTGCACAGACCACTTCCTGGTTTGGTTTCTGCAAAACAGGAAAAGCATTACACAATTAAATCCATGTTGCCCTACAGTTTGTACATGTCAAACATCAAATACAGTCAGGTTTCACACTGTTTTTCTTTACAATCAAAAAGATGGCATTTTGAAAAGATGGGTTCAATTTCAATTCGGTATATTTCTTGATAATTCATGCCTGGTGGGGTCTCCCAAGGCAAATTGGTCCTAGCTGACTGGTCAGACTAAGAGCGATTCAGAAGATCCTTAGGATGTTGAATTTCCTGTGGGTCCACCACCTGCAGGAAGCGTAAGTGTCTGGTGTTGTGCAGTTTGGCTGGCAGCCAAAGGTAGGGGCCTCGGTGGTACAATCCTCGGTTGCCAAAAGTAACTCTAACTGGGGGGGGACTCCCTAGGACAGACCCAGGATACGCTGACGGAATTGTGTCTCCTGGGAACACCTAAGGTTCCCCCCAAGGGAGCTGGAAAAAGTGGCAGGGGAGAAGGAGGTCTGGGCTGCTGCCCCCTGTGACCCTGATAAGCGGAAGATGATGGACAGATGGATAAATGCTGTCTACGCCCTCCACCTGCTGCACGAACAACATGAAGACGTTGAATTCATCCCAAACGAGTGTCTTCATCCACTCCAGTCACCGCTGCCATGATTCTGTTTTTGATTCATGCAGATTAGTCGCTAATGGTACAAAAACACAGTCATTGACATCTACCCACAAAAAAAAGTCACAGGGTGTAATGTTTGTGGATCTTTGAGGCCAAGTGTTAAGCAACAAGTCATTGGGTCCCATGCAACTAATCGGGAGCGGCACCTAGCGGTAGATTTTTTTAATTCTATGTCCCGCCCTTTCATGTGGTAAGTGTTTTATTCATGGGCGGTTCATGGTTGCAGAGATATGGTGATTTTAAATCGGGTCCATCTTTTTGAAACACCCTGTATTTTGTTGTTAGACTACACAGTTTGATTCTGTTTTTTTTTGTTTCTTGGCAGCTCTTGGTCCTCCTTTGCTGGGACGGTCTCCATGACAGCCAGCTCTATCATAGCTTTTAATAGTTTTGGAGACTGAAATTGGAGACACATTCAGAGTTTTTGAGATTTTTCAGACAGACTGAAACCTATCTGATGTTTTTCCTTATGCTTTTATCATTTGAGATTTGAAGATTTTTGGAAAAATAGGACAATCTACTTCCCAAACCTATCATAGAGCATTACGAGTGTAGAGCAGTGAATGAAAAGAGTGGGTACATAATGATGAGGCCAGGTGAACCTCATAACCTCCTCCTATTCCCTGTCACTATGAACCCAGCCATTTTGTCCTGTCTCCACATTCCATCACTCTAAGTAGCATGGCACACAAACACACACACATGGTTAATATGGCCTGTTGGCTTGGTTCTGGCCTGGTTTGGCAAATGTGGATCTGCTAGGCCTGCATCCCAGTCAATACCCCAAGGGCTCTGAGTGTGTGAGTGAGAGAGATTACTGCATGGTCTGCTACCCCACTTGGCTCACCTGATACTGATGGCAAGAATAGAATGACAGGAGGAAAACAAAATATGAGTTGGGCATATGGAGGTGCTTGGAGGCCTGGGGTCTTAGAATAGCTCTCTCTCTCTCACTGTTAGACACATACATGCACATACACACATTTACACACTCTGTCATCTTTAGAGAGTTGGATGTACCCACCACTCCCACTCCAGACCAATTTATCGCCTCCTCTCCTCCTGTGTTCAGACACTCTCTCTGTAAGCAATAGCTCACTCCCCAGTATTTATCACTCTCCATCCCCTCAGGGCTCTGAGCACCCGAACCTCATCCACTGGGAATGTGCATGCTACATGTAAGCAAAAAAAAAAAAAAAGGAGAAGGAAGGAAAAGGAGAGTTATTTATACCTGACATGTTTGACCAGTAAAAAATGATGTGCTGGCTCACATGATCATAATAAAATTGTTTGTATATAGATGTTTTCTTATGTTCTTTTGTGATTTACTATTTGTTTAAAGTTTAGAAAGAAGAAAAGCCTCAAGAAGAGAGCCTCACTTAGTACCTTTTTGTTCCACTGATGACTAAGCATAAAAGTCATTTTTTTCAAACTTCCTGATTTTGATGTTGTCTGTCCTCCTGATACTATAGTGCAGCAATTATTTAGTAAAACAAAGTATGATATATTCCAATTTTTTATGCAACTATGATTGTTGAAATACACAAATACACATTTGTTATTCAGAGAACTGAAAAGATGTATTAAGTATATGAAACACATTTATCATTTATCACACTTATCCTCACACACACTTGTCCTGATGCTCCTTTAAACACAGAGGTGTCAGAAGCAGTTGTATGGTCAGTGTCCACTGGGGGCTGGCTCCAAAATGGAGTAAATTCCCATTGACTTCCATGTTTAAAGCAAAAAAAGTTACAACCTACTTCAAACAATGTTAGTTCACCCACAGCTGGGAACACTGTACAGGGTGGTTAATTTTTTTATATAATTTGATTGTTTACATGTCCAGTGGCCAATGTTTGTGCATAACAAAGAGCATGTACACTTGGACTGACAGGTGTGTCATTCTTCAGCTTCACCCCCTCTCACCCCCCACATTGAAGTTCACTTTTGGATCAGAGGAGACTAGTGGGGCCAATACGGTGGTGGCTAGAGGCTTCTAGTTTGAGAATCCAAACACCTCTTCAGAAAACCTCAGAAAAACGTCATGATTGGTTTGTCCATCTTTTATATACATTCTATGCATACACCAGATTGGAACATATTGTCGTGTTTCTTCTTTTTTTGGTGTCTGTTACATCTTTTTAGGTCTTTTATGTTTTTTT
>JAQQAE010010479.1:0-14081 GCA_029823295.1 Pseudamia nigra | reverse complement strand
GGCCGCATCATTGTATAAGCCGCAGGGTCGAAAATGTGTGACAAAAGCCGCGGCTTATAGTCCGGAAATTACGGTACCTTTTCACTATTAACCAGTCTACCAGTTTACTGGACAACATGCTGGCATAGAACGTATTAGTCATTAAATAAGACGTCCAAAGTTCTCAATTGTGCATGTTATTTTGATTACTGACACAACAAACAGCTCATCTTGCAGAATTGAACAAAAAAACTACAGTCTGAATCAGAAAACTGACACCATTCTTGTCTGTTCTTTTTTTTGTTTTTCTTTAGGTCTGTGCTCACCAGCACTCAGCCAGCTGTCCTGCTGACGTAAACCCCAGTGAAGAGCATCTTAAGGATCTGTTTCTACCAACCTTCTGGAGAACCTTCCACCCTGAGGCACGTGACTGACCACCACCACGCCGCTTAGAACAGACTACCTACAGGGCACATTGTCAGATGACTCTAAGGTGGATCTGAGTGAGCTAAGAAGGAAAATATAAAATATTTAAGAGCAGTTAGTGAGGCAGGAACTGAGAGGGAACGTTTTGCAAACCGTGCATCCAGCTCCTGCAGCCTGTACATCACCGTCTCTGACTACACGCAATATCACAGAACTGTGTCGTCAGAACTGTAACAGAACCTACTACAACAGATCAACTTTATGTAAGGACTGCATTTTTTTCCTGAGCTGTGGAAACCTTGTGGCAGCTCATTAATTATATCTACAACTTGGTTATTAAAAGCAAAGTGTTGAATGGTACAGTACTATTTTTGCATGACCCACTACTGTACATGCATGAGTATCCAGGATTGCTTTTGACTTCGAAGAAGGACCCTTGAGCCCTCAACCATCTCCTGACTGTCTGTCCAATTGTGGCATCTGTGTGTAGAGGGGTAGTTTCAAAATTAGGCCTCTGGAAGCTTGTTGAAGATGACTTGAGTTGGCAGGCCTAAAAGCCCCTTACCCAGAGAGAGAAAGGGAGAGTTCTTGGCAATAGGGTGCACATTAAACACACAAATGTGGGTGCAAAGGCGGCTTTGAGCCATGCTGGTGTTGCAGTTCGTGGAGCCCTGGAGTACAGGCTATCATCACCCCTGTCATCATTCACCCAAGCTGAGGAGGATTCAACGGCCCCAAGGAACAACACTACACTTCTGAGCGATTCAAATACGACCAAGGGACTGCTTGAACACAAAGAAATCCACAGCAACGTCCTCATTCACACATACAGACACACTAATACTACTCTCAACAAATCCTCGATACAAGGAAAAACAAAGCTGCAGTGGACGTAAAAGGCACTGAGACTGTGCAGGTTAGCAAGCCCTCAGCAATCACGGTCTGGGTCGATCAAACCTTTTACTCACACTCAAACATGCACAAGCACATACTTCACACAATTTCTGTCTGCAAAGAAGAACATCGAATATCTTGCTTTCAGCTACGTGATTGAAAAAAAGCACACAAACACACACTGGGTCTGTACTCGAGCAAGGGCTTTTATTTCAGGACATGATTGAAATGTAAAAAAAAAATGCCACAAAGGGAGAGGCGAAAGCACAGGCGAGAAAGCTCAGAGTGAGAGGGAGTGAAATAAAGAAGGGGGTGGGGGACAAGATTGGGGGTCTGTATCTAAATGAAAAAGGGAAACTAAGTTGCCACGCAGGTAAGAATAGAAAAGGTCTGGGCTGAACCACAGCTGATTGATCCAATCTTGGTGTGTAGGATCCAACAGACAGCCAGAGATGAGATGATAAAAGAGGATTAGAAAGAGATGGGGATAGGAGAATGCATGAACACTTCTGTAAACAAACCTGAGAGTGGATGTAATGAAAGATTATAAACAGGAAGAGGTGGTAGATGGATTGGAAGCTACTGTAGACACCATGAAAGGTAACGATGCAAAGAGAGGAGACAGTGACAGTTGGAGAGAGAGAGAGAGAAAGAGAATGATCCAGGGTTAGGAGAAAACCAAAACTCTATGGATCATTATGAGGAAATGTCGATAGGAAGCCTTGGCATGTGAGCAAAAAAAACACACACAAGCTGGTTTGTGCCAGGAGGATATTTATGAAAGGAAGACAGGGATAGTGTGGCACCAAGTCGAGTTGATATTCATAGAAAATTCCTAATAATCCTACCAGTGTCATCTTCTCCTTTGACAATCCTTCATGTTCATGCCTCTCTCTCGCTCTTATTTTACGGTGTCGAATACGGTTATGCCACAAAATAGTTGTTTCCCAACAATTACATAGGTGACAGAATGATTGCCAAATTTGGCCTGTCAGTCTCCCAACTATGTATTGTGCAAACAAGACAGTTTGGAGTGCTTTTGTGCAGAGATTTCTTTAAGTCCCTAATTTAAAGACACAAACCTTGAGATTTTCATCAAGTCCACTACAGTGTTTTTTTACATAATAACATAAAAGATGTATAAAAATGTTTGTGCCTTGTACGTAAATCCAGGCTTACTGTAGTACCAAGGCATCTGTAGCAAGCAACAGCTGGACAGAATCTGAACTCAAACTAATTTCAAGCTTAACATGATGACTTCACCATGTTAAACAGACATTTCATTTTCATTTCACAAACTTCTGCAGGTCAAAATGGACTAACTCAGCACTGGACATGTAATGCGCTTTGGTTAAACACACTTAGTAGCCTAACAACATTAATGCAAACAGCAAGCAATGATGCAACCCTCCCTATTAAAACCACTATATGAAATTATCCATTAAAATATTATGTGTATATATAGTGGAGCATAAAGAGAGAAAATTTCTGACTGAAATGTTGAAACCATTACAAAGAATGAATAAAAACATCCCGGGCTATTGCAAGCTGTATGGCACACAATCAGATTTTTTTTTTTTTTCATACTTGTCGCAAAACCAATACTCTGGTGTCAGTACTGGGTCATGAACAACACTTTTTCCCTTTTAACAAAAAAGAAAATTATATTACACATTATGGATAGAAAATGGATGGATGGATGGATGGATTATGGAACAAATCCTTACATTCATTTTTCTGCTCAATGGCATTTTGTGCACTGAAGCAGTTTTACTACATAAAAGTAGAAACAGTTTTATCTTTCTAGACAATATTATTTCCCACTTCAAATCAGTCTTACATCAAAGATAACACGACCAGTACTTGAAGCAACAATTTTTAATAGGGGTGTAATGGTACATGTATTCAGAATTTGTTTTTTTCAGTATGGTAGAGAGGTGTACCGAGTTCCCACACCGAACATTCTGAGTGAGAATATGAAGCACTTCAGTCTGCTCTTGCAAATGGCAGTAATTTGCCAAGCATCTACACTGACAAACTGAAGAAGAACATATTGAGTGAGGAACAGGAAGTGAGACTGCCTCATGCTATAGCCACACGTCTGCCTAGTGAACATTACAGCTAGTAGTAGTGCTATGTAGAAGCCAGAGCTTGAAGACTCTTCCGTAGTTTAAGAACAAACTAACATTTTGGCCCATGCTGCACTGAGCCACGATTGTCTCTGCTGCCCCTCTGGTCCACAGAGCAATGACCTGGGCTGTTCAGTGAGGCCGATGCAGAAGTAACTTTAAGATGTGATACCACCATTGGCCACTGTGGTGGTATCATTCATTTGGCTCCAAGAAGTCTTTGTCCCATAGAGATACATTGGACTTCTCTGTGAAAATACTAAGCGCATAAATTTTTGTCATGATTCATTATGGTCTCAAACATTTTATCTGGAGCCTCAAATGAGTGATCTAGTGGTCCATTTTTAATGTTTTGGAGCAAATAATCTGACAAATCACGACCATGCCGGAGTTTTTGGGATTGACGTGTCGCTATGATAAGTTGACTCACCAGTGAAGTCAGACCTTCGTATCTTCTGTTTATTCGAAATGGGGATAGTTTTACGTTAGATAGACTTGAGTGCAGCTGTGGGTAAATGCTTACACTGACAACACTGAAATATGACTTTGTTTGACACGGCGTGGTGAAGTTTTACCGCATCAGTAAGCTACCAGCTAATATTAGCTTCCCCATGAGTTCTCTCGCATGCTACACTCAGGTAGCCCCCCTGCTGTTCATTCAAATATGGTTGCATCCCGTTTTTGGCTCAAAGATGACGTCCAGGAAGTGACAACCCAATTGGCCTCAAAATGGCCCTTCAGAAACTAATGGGTGACGTCACGGTCACTTTGTCCACTAATATATACAGTGTATGGTCCACACTGTGGACGTACAGTAGTGCATAGGAGATGACGTCGTAATACCCAGTGGTGAAGTGCTGCGAATACACAAGTATATTTTGTATACCCATTTATTCTTCAGTCAGCTCCGCATATACCCACTTCTCCATCCACTCTGATAAAATTAATGATCAATTAAATAAGTGCTCCGATGTCATCATGCATTCCACTGTGCAGTTAGCTTCTACTCCTTCTTGAGCTCACCTAAGGACACCAGCATCACAGTTTGACAGGTTACCCCAGTCTAAACCTGCACAAATTCCACACCAGTCAGTTCACACCAATGCACTCACAACTCTGAATGTTTTATGAAATCATAAATATATAAATATTTATAATCCTTACAGGACTGAGGATATTTATATTTTTATGGTCCTCTTTAAGTGGCCTGAAAATCATTTAAAGATGGAAACAGACATTTTCAAACTCAGCTCAATTATCAGTTCAAATTCAAAAATGTAAAATTAAACCCATCTCAGACTGAAAAGTGGAGTCTTGAATATGTTAATATATTCATTAATTAAACCTGTGAAGGAACAAAATGAACAATTTAAATGACAAAAATAATAAAGAAAATTGCCATAGATAAAGGAATTGAGCCCAAATTCTCCATATAAAGGAAATAAGGGAATAAACATGTAAAGATAAACATATTAAAAATTTAAAATGTTATTAAAGCTCTTCTTGTTTGCACAAAAGATGAGCAGTTTTATGTTTGCATTTTGTTCCCTGATTGTATAAAGTGTACTGACCTTAAAACCGAGCTATGTACCAAACCATGATTTTGGCATACCATTTCACCCCTAGTTTTTAACATAATGAATAAATAGTCAAAAAGTAAAACTGTATAAAAGTTGTGTGATGCATGCACAAACACTGATGAAATTTACTCCTGAGGTTGAAATTCAGTCCCTACTGATAAGACATTTCCCAAAACTCAAAAAGTGATCGAAGTTCACTTTCCATCCCTGCCTTTCTGCATCACATACTGCCTGAGTCGAGTTTAGACAAAAGCTGACTGGTATCTTTTCTCAACACACACACACACCCGCATACACAAACATCCGCAGGTATACACATGTACTGCAGCTATTTTTACACCTATCTTAAAAAAAGAAACAAGCAATCTTTGTAGCCATTCTTCTTTTTGCAGTAAACACTGCTGATAGTGACTTAAGTCTTCACTGCCAGGAACTCATTTCCCCTCTGTAGCTCTGAGTGACTGTCCAAGTCTCCATCTGTCTTCTCGCCTCCATCCCTCCACCCTCCCTCCATCTATTCTATTGTTGCCATCTCTTGCTTGCTTTGCATGGATTTTGACTGCAGCCAAAGGGACAATTTTGCATCTAACTTCACATACAGTATACACACGCACACATATACATGGACATGTGCACAGAAGTGGAGGGAAAAAAAACTTGCCTTTAGAGGATTTGTTTATCAAATGTGCTGTCAAATCATGTCAGGCATTTCACATCAGGGCACATTTTCCAGCCCCTGGGTACAAAAAAGAAAGGGTTCAAACAAAAGTAAGCTGCAATGTAATCTGTATAACTTTCGTGAGTGTATGTTATTTATAATCTATAAATCGTGCAGTGTGAATGTGAGTGCACTGAGATCATTTTATCTGAATTGTAAATTTCTATTATTGATGCCAGTGTCAGGGATTCACAAGGAGACAAATCAGAACGCATCAGGGAGGGACGTATTAATGTTGCAGAAAAATGCCTCTCTGTAAGACATTATGCTAAAACATTTCTGGGGATTTCAGGACCACTTTTCTGAATAATTTATTGAAATATCACAAACAATAACAACATACATTATATATGTCCTCTTGTACTAAGTCTGCTCTATATGTGAACACTTTGAGTTTGGTTATGGTTGTATATTTGTGTATTCATGCCATTGTTCTGTTGTGGTCAAATTGATTTCTTAGATAAACTGAAAATTTTAGCATTTTATTTTAATGGTGGGTGTCATAATGTCAGGTTATAACAACTTTATTTGTTTCGACCTAAAAGCTATCTACAGCACTGTGGACAATTAATGTGATTATTTATTTATTTTTTTTCCCCCTACATCTCCTCTTCATGTCACTCACCCCATTTCAGCTAATCTCCTCAGAATTAAATCTTCCACTTTATTTTCCCCATAACTGTCACTGTCCAATTTTCTCCATTTCTGTCATTTCTTTGGTTTCTCTGATTCCTGTAATCCTCTGCACTCACTCACCCTCATCGTTCTCTCCCTCTAAATGTCCGTTTGTCTTCTGCTTGGTCGCACTGACCCATATACTACTGGACAGCCGCTTTAAAGTGTCTTTGACTGCTCGATCCCCAAATCGGTTTCACTTAGGAAATAAAAGGAGAAATCTTTACACAGCAGGAACAAAGTACAGCATTTTAGTTGAGCAGTTTTACAGAGAGAGGGTAACTCAGTGGATTGCCCTGCACTATTTTCTTTTTCAACTGTTGTTTCTTGCTTCACTTTGAATATGTCACTCTTTTGATTTTCAGTTAATGCACTTGTTTTAACACTGTTTCTCCTTTTCTGTTTTTCAATCAGAAACTGTGCAACAAGATGGCAAGTGAGAGTCTTGCTGAGCTCCGTGATTGGCTCTTTCTGCTCCTCCTGTGCCTCACCTTATTGGCTGAGGTGCTGGAACTGGCAGCAGCGGCAATTGCCATGGAGACGGGCGAAGGGGATGAGGGCATTGTTTGCCCCTCAGTGTGTCGCTGTGATGAGGGTTTTGTCTACTGCAACGACCGTGGTCTCAGTATAATTCCGCCACTACCATTAACGGCTGCCATCCTCTACTTGCAGAGCAACCGGCTGAGTAATGCCGGGTTGCCGCCGTCACTGGAACGCAGCAGTTCCATACAGGTGATTTACCTGTATGCAAATCAGCTGGATGAATTTCCTATACACCTCCCACCTTCATTACGGGAGCTTCACTTACAGGATAATAATATACGAACGTTACCGCGATCAGCTCTTGCCAAGTTACCATTACTAGAACGTTTACACCTGGATGATAATTCTATATCCACAGTTAGCATCCAGGAGCGAGCTTTTTCTGGGACTCCTCGGCTACGTCTGCTATTTCTGTCTCGTAACCACCTGTCGAGCATTCCTGCAGGCTTACCAGCATCACTGGAGGAGCTGCGCCTGGATGACAACAGAATCAGCACCATACCAACACATGCCTTTCGTGGGCTTTCCTCACTTCGACGCTTGGTTTTGGATGGAAACCTGTTGGCCAACACACGCATTGCAGACGACACCTTTTCTCGTCTCTCCAACCTGACTGAGCTTTCACTGGTGAGGAACGCTCTCCAGTCCCCACCTGTCAACCTTCCTTCAGCTCACCTGATACGACTCCATCTGCAGGATAATGGAATGACCCACATACCGCGGGGGGCTCTAGATGGAATGAGGCGACTGCAAAGGTTGGATCTGTCAGGAAACAACCTAACCAGTCTCCCAAGAGGACTTCTGAAGGATACCGAGAGTTTGGAGCTACTACTTCTACGAGGAAACCCCTGGTACTGTGGCTGCAACCTTCGATGGCTCCACTCCTGGCTGCACAGCAGGGGTTCAGCAGTGACCGTCAGGGGCCTTACCTGTCAGGGGCCTGAGGCTGTACGGGGCCAGACCCTCAGAGACCTGACCTCCCTGATGGAGCAGTGTGAAGGTCCACCTGCAGGGCCCAGTACTGGAGCAGGTGTGAACCCGTCAGAAAAAGACTTAGGAGGTGACAGTGCTGGTGGCGGTGGTGGAGGAAGCCAACCAGCAGCTTCAGTTCCCCATGGCAGCACCACTACTACTTCTGTACTGGTGCCCACACAAGGTTCTCTGTTCACCCTGCGAGCCAAGCGGCCAGGCCTGGTTATGCCTTTGCCTCCTGGTGAAGGGGGTCAAGTATCTGGAGAGGCTCTGGAGCTGACTGTTAAACCTCTCTCCTCTGACAGTGTGCTGGTGAGCTGGTTGTGCCCAGAACCAACACCCTCCTTCCGCCTGTCATGGCTAAGGTTAGGCAGCAGTGCAGCTCTTGGTTCCATAACAGAGACTCTAGTTCCTGGAGAGAGGAGGCAGTACCTGCTTACCCAGCTCACCCCACGCTCCCATTACCTCATCTGCCTGCTGCCACTAAGACAGGAACCTTCTTTTGGCGGTGCCAGCATGGGCTCTTCGCGAGCCAACAGCTTTGACACAGACAGTAAGGACTCAGCTCCGGCCTGTGCTCAAATAGAGACTGGAGAGGCTCTGGTGAGCTCGGGAGGGGAGGGGTCAGATAAGGAGGGACAGGACTCAGAGCTAACAGCCCTGCCGCTGGCTGGGATCATAGGGGGTGCCACAGCATTGGTGAGCCTGCTGTTAATCTTTGGCATCTTCTGCTGGTATGGACAGAGAGCAGGTTACATGTCTGAGGACTCGGGCTCATGCAACAGGGGTCGGAGTGCAAAACATTATGATGACTATGTAGAGTCAGGTACCAAGAAAGACACTTCCATATTAGAGATCAGGGCCCCTCCTGCAGGGTTTCAGATGACAGCAATGACCCATCAGCCCCTGCAGCCCAAGCTGGAGGATGTCACCTACATCCACACTATTTTCCCCTCCTCTTCCTCTTCTTCCCAAGCTAATGGGACCTACAGGAGCAGCCATGGAGCTGGCAGCCTCAATGGTACCATCCTTAGCCAAACCAGCCAACACCATGTCACTTATGGTACTAACCGTGGCTACAGAGAGGGTGGCATCCCTGACATAGACTACGCATACACGTGATGACACAGGGACACACTCCCTGAGCCACGAATGCCAGGCGCCATTTCTAGGGATGACGACCCTGTGGCCATTTTGTCCTTGGTTTCCAAAGTACCCTCTGTGCCTCTGCTGGTTCTGATTT
This sequence comes from Pseudamia nigra, assembly GCA_029823295.1. Lineage (NCBI taxonomy): Eukaryota > Metazoa > Chordata > Actinopteri > Kurtiformes > Apogonidae > Pseudamia > Pseudamia nigra. The sequence continues at coordinate 4,922 of JAQQAE010010479.1, read as the reverse complement.
GCTTAGTAGAAAAGACTGATTTCAGCTATGTTGATAGGACATTGCTATTGGGTGACAGAAGTAACAGTCCTACTATACTTTATTACTGTATATTTTATTATACAGTAAACCCTTCTTTCAGTGCTACTTATAGTTATAAATGGTTTTCTCTTTTGGATATCTCAGTGTCTTTCAAACCTACTGTTCTTCTCAGCTCATAATAATACACAGTAACTTATTTGAGGTTGATACTAGGCTTAGCTGATTTAGCAGGAGATATATTTATAACATGAGGAAAAGGCACTCGATGTGAATAGAGATAGCTCTCATATCTTCCAACCAACTCTAAGCTCTAGGCTGTATAGATAAAAGAATGACAGAAGGAGAAATCAATGGTTGTTATAACCCACAGATGACAATGCATCATGGTTGACATGAAAAGATGTGTTCCTAGTCCCCCTCCTTTTTTCTGGTTTACTCCCTCCTTTTTAATTTTTCCTTTTTTCTGGACTCTTTTTTTTTTTTTAGGCTCTTTTCTTTTATTTCTCTCGTGTCTTTTGTGGTGCCATGAGCAGAGGACGACTTTGTTCTCGCCCAGGGAACTGACAGCAGTGATAACAGCTCTGACAGAGACGGGAAACACAAACCACAGCACGGGGAGACTAATGAGAGGGGGAGAGAGTCGTAGAGTGTGTGTGGGGGGGTGGATAAATGGAGAGAGAGAACATAAAAGAAGACAGGGGAGAGAAATCAGGGGGGCTGGTTTTTTGGGGAGCGATTGAAGAGAGGTGTGTTGGCTAAAGGCAGAATGCAACAGAGAATAAGAAAAAAGGAAGATAAGTGTGTGGCAAACAGCGACGGGAGGTAAAGAATCTGATAAAAGATAAAGAAGATGGGGTATTGAGGAGGATGCAGGTGGGGCAAAATACAGAGGTGACAACAAAAAAAAAAGATCCATAGCACATCCACAACTGCACTCAAATACCTGAATAAAGTAAACATTCAATAAATGACATTATCAGCTGCCTGTGATCATTATGTCCTGGTGTTAACTCATTATACAGCGCATTTTTGGGAGTTTTCACCTTATCAACAAATGAAAGTCCTGTTAATGCACAACATCTCACAGTCTCAGAAACAATACTAAGCTATTTCAAGGAACAAAAGCAAAAGAAGACAATCAAGAGATAAAGAGCTATGATTACCACAGATAAAAAGACAAAATAAGGTAAATGGGTTTAGAGCAAATGCCATAAAGAAGCTCCGCAAAATGAAAAATATTATTAAATATGTGAAAATACTGCATGAAGTCGATATCCTTTGTGGTCTGCTCTCACTATTAAATTACCTGAACAAATGAGGAAACCTGATGACACATCTTATAATAGCAGCCAATTATCTTTTAGAATCTGGTTAAAGTAGTTAATTATTTTTGGGAAGTCAGAATGACCTGTCTAATTACTCTTTGCTGAAATTCTCTATTTTTAATCAAGTTTTAGTAAGTGTTTTTTTAGGGAAACATCCAAATCTTAATCATAAAGTGTGTAATTTTATATCCTCTTGATGATAGAGGTTGTGACATGGCTTCCTTCTCATAAAATACATCAAATAGTCTTTCTCAATGTTTTTGTAAAATCACCAGTGATGGCCAAATACACCGGAGATTTCACATGAGAGCTTCCATGATTTGACCCATGGCAAAAATCTCAGGTGACAAATGTATGTAACATATGTAAAGAGCTTCAACAAAAAGTCAACTAGTAGAAAAGAAAAGAAAGAAATCTGTAACTATTTTGATTATCCATTTGATCCAATCCAACCGTTTTTGTGTGTGTGTGTGTTTTTCAATGCCAAAATTTCACAGGCTGCAGCCACTGAAAAATAATGACTCTGTGTTTTTCATTGTCATATCTGAGAGGATACTCAATAAATTGGGGTTTTGGATTAATGGGTGAATAAAAAAGGGAAATACAATACAATAGATAAACTGGGGTTGAGAGGAATTCCAAGCATCATAGTTTTCTGACATTTTATTAATATAAGTTTGAGTAATTGTTAAAATATTACAGCATTTTGACAGAAGTTGATGATTATTGTTGTGAATGCTGACATACCACTGATTTTTACATGATTAAAACACTTATTAAAGACAAATATACCAAAAAGATATCAATGTGAACACATAAAAATTGATACTGAGACATACAGAAATCATCTTTTGGAAGGTTATATATTTGTATTTTGAGTCCTAAGTCTGTGGTTCCATTCAATTATTTTCATTTTAAGAATTTCTCTGTAAAGTCAGGACAGAATTTTAAAATGTGTTTTTTTTTTACTTTTAAAAAATGACATTTAATCTGATGTAACGCATTTGTGGAAAGTAAGGTACATTAGCTGACTCCTGTTTACCAGTTTGAAAGGCCTTAGTGCAGCATCGCCACAGTTTTGTTAACAGGGATCACAGCCTGACCGCAACACTGTGCAGTTTAACACACACCCACGCAGAAAAGAAAAAGGTACCTGCTTCCTGACTGAGTCTTACCACCGCTATCTCTAAGAGGGGAGAAATTTAAAAGCAAAGTGCAGATGACACTGACCAACAGCCAGAGATTAGAAAAGACAGAGATGAAGATAGAGAGAGAGAGAAAGAAATAAAGAAACAAGGGGAGAAGAAATTGATTTAGATAAAGCTTGTAAGTGTTGAAACTTCTTTCTTTCAGTGGCTCTGTTTCTCTTTTCCAGCCTGTGTTACTGTGTACTGGTAATATTGGAAGAGCTCTGGTGTGAGTTTTTAGTTTTTTCATGTCTTATTTTTTGTTTTGTTTTTAAGCGCATTGAAGCTTCCTTTCATGCTGTGTAGAAATCCTTTTCTTTTAAAAATGCCATCCTCAGATGTGATAATGAAAACACTCTTATGTATAAACATAAAAATGGGTGCAAAATGCTATTCCATTTATTGGTCTGTTGTCTTTTTTCTACGCAGATGAATAAAGACTTCTAAAAGAAAACACAGTTTCAGGAGTTGTCTTTGTGTGCGAGTGTGTCAGTGAGGGGTTCATTAAGTCAGAAACAAAAGCTGGAGATAACAAATAACACACTGGGAAGGCTAAAAAAATTAAAATCAATGGGAAGCTCAGATTATTAATAATATTTATGACGAGATAGAGCAGACCTCGTTAAATCACACACAGTGGATGAATCCATCAGCTGCTGCACGCTCCAATTCAGTTCCAGAAGAATCTGCCAGCTCATCGCAGATCCATGGGTTTTTATGCAGAAAAGTTTGTGCACGAGGACATTTTACACGTTTCACTAATCAACATGGGAAACAGTGTGCATCTGTGTATGTCCGTTTATGCACTGGCCTCATCCATTTGGCCAAAGACACACTTCTCATTCTAAGAGAGTGCTAATGCTTGTGTAAGCATGGATCAATATAATGAACAGGGGAGTGTATAAGTGTCCATCTTTGAGTAACTGCTTGTGATGGGTGTGTGTGAACGAGACAGTCGGAAAGAAATATGATGTTATGCAGATAGAAATGCTTTGCTTTGTAGTGCGTACTGTCTGTGTTTGTGTCTGAGACAGTAATGAAGACTGAAAACTGAATTCATAAGAATGTTTGTCTTCTGGATCTATTGTGTGTGTGTGAGCATGTGTGTGTGTGTGTGTGTGAGAGAGAGAGAGAGAGGGCATCAACGCAAATGTGATTCAGCTGTTTCTTCGTGTCTGCGCTCTTAACAACAATGTCCTCAGTTCTTAACAATCATTATAAAGGCCTTTCACTGGTGCAGTCCATTATCCAACGTCAAGCCCTCCAGCTTTATTATTCGAATACTGTATTCACTGCATCTAGCAAAAAGCTGTACACTCAGACTCCACTATGTATGTGCTGAGTTTAAATTTTTACCAATAAATGGCATTAAAGTGGACTATTCAGATATACCATTCCATTAAGCCAAATCATGTATCTAAAATGTTGTTTTTGTCAGCGAACAAAGTGTACTTTCATTATTAACTAGAACATGTCACATACATGAGTGTAGTTTCTTAGGTTTTAGTTCATTACTTTTCACTCAGTCAGGCCTTAAATATTAAGATACATAAATATTAAGCTTTATTTTTCTAACAAAAGAACTTTCTCATTTGCATTTTAAATGCCATATTCAGTATTTTATTTACAGCATGGGTGAAGCTGCACAGCACAGTAAAGTACAGTGCACTTTGCATGCATTTTAAATTACTTAGCCAAAAGTCAATGTATTCCTATAGATGCATACCTTTGGTCAGATATGAGGCACGTATGCATATAAACATTTCCCCAGTTACCCACTGAATATATTTCTGTATCACTTGACTTGAATAAATGAAATGTTTCTCCAAAATGAATTATTCACCAAAAACATTGCAAAATTAACAATCCATAGGATAAGGATCAGTCCCGTGTTCACATTCCCTGAATTCAGCAGCTAAGATCACATTAGACATAAGAAGATGCACTGTGGACAACTGATTCACTGGTAAATATGGACCGTACAGGTATAGTACAAACATATAAACATTCACCAATCAATATGAAGTCAAAAGGTCTGTATCTAAAACATTCATGTATACAGTTGTGCTCATATGTTTATATGCTCTGGCAGAATTTGTAAAAGATGTATATTTTTTAACAAAATATGAGTGATCAGGCAAAACATTTATTTTAAATGGGATTCAAATTATACTGACACATCCCAAAATCACACCAATATTAAACAAAACATAACATTAAAGAATATACCGAGATTGTCAGTTCAAAAGTTTGCATTCCCTTAGTACTTAATACCGTGCATTGCCCCCTTTAGTGTCAATGTCAGCTTGTAGTCTTCTTTTCCTTTCAGCTGTTCCCTTCAGGGGTCGCCACAGCGAATCATCTGCCTCCATCTCACCCTATCCTCTGC
>JAQQAE010010478.1:0-14081 GCA_029823295.1 Pseudamia nigra | reverse complement strand
ATCTGCTCTGGCCTGCTGCTTCCGCTATAGGTACAGAAACAGTGGCGTAAACATTAGCTCTGTGTCTCTGCATAGTGGAACATGAGTCTCCTCCTACCCCATACAAAAATTAGTCGCTCTTAAAAAATGTTGTCAACTGTGTGCCATTCCAACTAATTGACTAATCAATTAGTCGTGCACATCCTTAATATAAACCTCAAAACCCAATACAGATGCATTTTTACAATATAAAACCTTTAAAAGTCCAGATTTGGGTGATTTGTTTAAATAGAAAAAAAAAAAAAAAATAAAAAAAAAAATAAAAAAATCACAGCTTGTGTTGTATGGCGTTAGAGTCTGTTTGACTTGGCATGTCTGAGTGTATAATATGCATTTTCCTTGACAACTCAAATCACAATATTACACACAATATGAGTTTTTTTCACCAAATCATGCAGCCTTGTTGAAAACAGAGTAAAACACAGACTCCACAGGTACTGTATTCTTCTGCTCCACCTGGTGAAGTGCTGAGCTGTACAAAGAGTGATTAACTTTTTTTCCAACTTGATGTGTTCATACCATCTAATCCATTAATAACTGATAGTTGCAGATGATGCTGCACCTGATAAGAGGCAGGTGTGTGTAAAAATAAAACAGCAACAAGTGATTGCTGAGGGATGTGTGTTCAGGTTCTAAATCAATTAAAATACTCACACTCTGACATAGAGCTTGCCTCTCAAACTAACGAATAAAATACACAATAAACCCAGGACTGAGGTGGTGTATGTGGTGAATACACAGACACAGTATTTTTGTAGCTTTTTTTGTGTCAAAATGCAGTCTACACGTACAACCCTGGTGTCGAGTGGGACGAGGCTGGAGAAATGGCGATAATGGGCTGTAGTGAGCTCAAAGAGTAGCTCAACTATTCTCCACAAATGTTTCCGTTATCTCAGCCTCCCAACTCCGACAGGCTCAGCTGCAGCGCATTCCGTCATAATTAGTCTCTGTTAATTGTCTTACCTTTATGGTGCAAACAGGATTCAACTCAGTGCTCCCTATCCGAAGTGAAGTTTCGGGGGAAAAACACAGGTAAAAGCGTCAATTCCACAAAAATTTGTCCTTCTTCACCATTGCCCAGTAAATCACTTCCAAAGCATTTGCGACAAAAGTAACGTTGAACTGCTGAGACGAAGGAGAACAAAAAGGCAAAGGACCCGCGAAAAGACACAGTTGATGTTTTGGTCCCAAAGTTTAGTGTGTCCGCTGTGTGCACTAGTCTTTTGCGATCTCTCCGAGAAGCTGCGGAAAATGCCCCTCTCCCCGTTTCATTAGCCCTGCTGGTAAATACATCGCATTGGAAGTGGGACACCGCAAGGCATTGTGGACTGTTTAAAGCTGCAATACACTCGGAGTGAGCAGGACACCGAGAGCCAACTTTTGCACATCTTCACACCAGAAGGAGATTATCCTGTTTATAAACGACGCTGGCGCAGTAACAATGCGTAAAAATAGCCGATTTATATAAGAACTGGACAAACATCCTGGGGGAAAGTAGGGCCTGAAGAGCCCTAAAGTTTACCATGACATGACAATGGAGGCAATGTATAACAAAAATAGCTCTTTTTACTCCTCCTTGTTTAATTAAAGATGAGCTGAGAGCAGAAAGGAAAACCACGCATCGTACGTTCATTATTTCAGCAGAATGACATCTCTAAAACATCTATAAAGCTGCTTAAAGGTGACATGTTGCGAAAAATAAGGTTTAAAGCGTTTTCTCCAAAAATGACGTATAAAGATTCAAAATTCTCACTCAAACAAGAAAAAATGGACCTGAAACAAGCCATTTGCGTTTTTTTATATTTGTGATGTCACATACATGTAGTAACTGTCCTCAGTCAGTCCTTCACAGCTCACCAAACCCACTAGAACCACCAACAATGCCCTTGCAGTGTGGGATAATGTACCAGTCAGTCTGCATAATGGGATCCATGGCTCAGACAGGAAAGGGAGCATGATCAACAGCATCTCATTTGCTTTCAAAGCAGCAGACACCGCAACAGCCTGATACAGGGCTGAAAATGTCAATGGCATAATGAAACCTCCTGGTAGAATATTGAACTGATATTTAAAATACACATTCTCTGGACATCTAAGAATTAAATTAACTTGTTAAAACATTCTCAATGTGTCTCCTTTAAAAATCTGGCCACACAATGTGTAAAGTAAATGTGAGATATAAAATCATGTGTCAATGAACACATTTGTCAAAACAGCCCGAGATGAACATAAAACACATTTCAGCAATTAAGACATAAAAATACTGACATGGCACTAATGACCATTTTAGCGCACTTTATACTCATGTTCTAAATAATGAATCTGGAAACTGATTGCATGCAATGTATTGTGTTTACAGTTGCACTTACACATTCCAACATGCAGATTATGCAGCGAAATTCAAACATAAATTCCCATAGAGAAAGTGATGAGGCATTGTTCTTGCCAGCATGTATAAACAGAGGCTTACTGCCCTCTTGTGACTAAATTAAAGCAGAACAACCATATCTGCTGCATGAAAAACATTTGGACGGCTGTTGTTAGACACTTCTATGGCAATCACATGGGTCACATGAGACCTGATCAGCAGTTGATGTTCCTTTGGACACTGAAAGAATTAATATTAGAAATCTGCTTCATTCTGCAATCATGACAGCTAAGTAGAGCTATATTTTACAGATATGTCTTAATGTCTATTCTGTATAAGTGAAATGAAGGCTTTTATGGAAAACCTTGTGTCATTGAGTCAAAACGAAGCTAACATTCTTAGAAGATAGATCAGATTTTGTGGTATTTTTCTGGTAATATAACTGGCTAATCATCTCTCCCGGTAAGTCAGTCAGTCAGTCATCACACAAAAACTCATTACCTTGAATGTTGTTGTTGAAATACGTAGTCTGCAGCCATTATTAATGGAATTAATCACTGGTGTTCTTCTGAGCAGCAATGAGTCGTATTATTTCACAAAGTTCAAATATCAGCTATGCAAAATGTAATTTCATAGCCATTGCTCATACTGAGATTTTTAATATCTACAGTGAAATAATAAGAACAGATGACCCACTGTATGTAAATGACAGTGGGGATTAATTGTCTTTAACCCTTTTTTTGTTAAAGAATGTATTTTTTACCTCAGCATTATTTTACTTATCTATTTATCTGTGTTGTTTGTGCACTGTATAAGATGAAAAGTTTAAAATGAATTAAAATGAAACTTTCAGAATAGACCAGAAATGGCACAAGGACCAATTGGTTAGATTCTGGGAGTGATCTGGATCATTGTCTGAGTCCAGAAGATTTTTACAGGATTTTTCACCATTGTGAGATAGGGCCATAGTCAACGTTTGTCCTTGTCACACCAGGTAGATTCTATCAAACCTCAAAGTTTGCTCCAGATATGGGCAATATTCCAAATATAGTGATCCAGAATGCTGATACTAACAGGCACTGAGTAAAAAATAGCTCCTATAAGGTAGCAAAGAAAGCATACACCTACAACTGACACCAAATTGTAGTGGGAAGTGAGCTGATGCAGTAATGTGCCCCTGGATTTTATGTTCATGTCTCTTCAACATTTACAGAGCTAGATCCAGCAGAAAACCATCATTAGGCACATTTTATCTTTCATGAGTAACTACTGAACTAATAATACAGTATGTGTGTGATTCCAAATGCTACTGGTAGGTTTTAATGGTCAAAGAATTCAAAAATGAAGCTCAAATAAATTTAAGAATAATATGTTTGGGTGCAATAACATTAGGGGGAGATGAGCATAGGTTCAGATGATAATGGTAGGTTTTCACTATGAAGAGAAACTGAACTGCCTTGGTGGAGGTCTGCGATCTTTGAGCGCTTTCTAGTTTTCAGGAATACAGCATTATTTAGGCCAGTGACGATGAATAACTGGAAACGAGTTGTAATCTAACATAACTACAACCAAGAACTGCAGAGCAAATGGAACATCTTCTCTCAGATCAAAGCTACCTGCTACAAGAAATGATCAGTAATGATTTAAAAGGGGTATGTGCATTTCATTCTATAAATACTTCTCTTCTTCAGTAGGACATATGTTACAAAAGTGGATCTCTGAAGTAATACGTGGACAGTTTTGATCTATTTCCTCTAAGAAGGCAGTAGAGATTGTGGTGAAATGCCAAGTCCATAGTGACCTCTAGCGTGTCTGCTGTGTGAAATGAAAATACATTCTTTGTGAACACTTTCGTCTTCCATTTCGATTTCTCCTTTCATATTTCCTGTATTATTACTAAACTCCTATTATTCCTGTAATTAATGAGACTGCGCTATCCTTTCATGTAATCGTAAAGGACATCCCGGGGTATGATTTCAAACGATTTAAACATCTTTGGGGGAAACACATTTTACGAGTACGTAAAATGTACATTTATACAGTTTTACTCTCTTTTCCTTTCTTCAATCATAAACTGCTTAAGTCTGTTTTCTTGCCAGGTTTTATGACTATGCGCATAGATGACGCAGAAGGCAGCCGAGTGAACAGTCAGGAAAACTGACATGGCGTTGCCAAATCATTTCCTTGCCTGGGAATGACGTCCTTCCAGCGCATTCCAGTTATATTTAGAGCCTATATATAGTGGAGTCGCCCCCTAGGCTTTGTTGACTCTGCAGCTGTAACAGCAGGGAGTGAAGACTGAACGAGACCTCCTGAAACCACGTGACATCACCTTAAGAACATTACAGCGCTCATCATTTAAGCACAAATATAAGAACAGTAACTCCCGGTGCTTTTAAAAGAAGACTTTATTTTAGAATGTGCGTGCTCACACAGTGTCGTGTATACTAAAGTAAAGATGATCTGAGGTTATGTGGATATTGAGTTAAAAATAAAACTGATAGAGTTGAAAAATAAAACACAATAGAGGAGTAGATGCAGGGAAGGCAAACGGCAGTAAATTATCGCTGATTGCGACATGAAGTGATGTGTCTTCAGCCCGGTGAAATCCTCAGCTATGCTTTCTGGGTAAAGTGCGCCCCGGTATCCGCCCATTTTCGCGTAAAGGAGGCCAACCTGAGCAGCTAGGCCGGACGCTTGATCAAATGGAAAGTTCAGTCGATTAATTTACCCACTTTTCGCACGTCGCTGCTTGCTTCTGAATTGCGCTAGAGCGACTTAAATGCGTACGTTTGGGTGTAAAATAGGAAATGCAGAGATCGTGTGAAACGGGAGGATTATCAGCTTGACTTATTCGGACGCGGAACTCCACTCGCTAAAAGGTAAAACAAATGCATAAGATTCATCCATGTTTGTCCCTACAGTGCAAGTTTGTACTCGCTAACTTATCGGGGGTATATACGGCACTTTTGTACCAACTGAATGGCATTATTATTTGGGAACCGTCCATTTTCGTTGTTAGTGCATGCAAACTACGCCCAATTGTTAACCTAATGTCTGGCCCTGCAATGCAGACCTTTGGGCTAGCTTGTCAATGGCGGCTTCAAAATCTGCACCCTTTGCCTTTGAATGAATGATACTCGGCTGTGTCCGGGTACTGTGTGCACACAATGTCCTATTGTTGAAATACGTTCTTGACATCATGTAAAGTCTGCTCTTAAAGGCTAATTGGCTTACTTTTGTGACTATGGGTGAGCTTCGATGCTAAGCTAGCTAGCGGCAAAGCAGTATGGTCATTGCAGTTTTTTGTTAAAGGTTTTCACTCAACCAATCTGGCAACCCCTCGGGCACATAGCCGTGGATTTCAAATTCCTTTCGACTTTTAAGCCCGCTTTGTGTTAATTCCTGCCTGAATACAATGCAGGGTTTTCATTGAAAAGCACTCAGGCCTGTTATAGCCTCTCGTAGGTTAGTAAATAGCGTAAAGCAATGTTTAAATACCATTAAGTCGCGTTTTACTCCAGCTAGTAGCAGCCTGGTTTCATATTGTCTGATCGTTTATTTTTAAAGATGACCTTGTTTAAATGATGTTGTAGCTTAGCATACAGTGGTATGGACTCCATTATCCAGATGGTGTCAGCATAAGGCAAACAATAACAGTTGGGACACAGACATGCATAGAAGAAATGGGTCTTATTTCCATTAACTATCACATTTCAGTCCTTATTTTGTATTATGGTTATCATTCTCTCCCACAAAGAAGTCTATTCTTTCCAGGGTCCAGAAAATTGTAGTATTGTCCAAATGATGATTTTTTTTAAAAACAGTAAATTAGAGCTTCACAGTTTATCAGAGCTCACTAGTAATTGGGAGTATCAGACTATGCAGAGTGACATTGGGCTGCACTTTAAAGGGTAAGAATAAAGAGGATTCAGGATGACCTAATTGCAATAATGGATTTAAAAAATGCAATTTTTGCTGTCCAATCATATTTTGTATTTAATGATGCTGCGTGGAGGTAGGTCCTGTGTAAAACATGCAAAATGGAAATTGCTTTTTGCCCTTTTGCTCGATATAATGTGTTGAAGCTGAAAAAATTGTCATCAGTGTCTCAAAGTCAAATCAGAGTTTCAAGTGCAATATTGCAGTACGACATTTTCACAGAATCATGCAGCCTTACCATAATGTAACCCCAACACCCCATTACAACCTCTCCTCATCAGCCATGTGACAGATGACTCCCATGCTTTCCTAGAACAATCAATGTCATGAGTTTTATCTCCTTAGGTAAAGGTAGGACTCATTAATCGGCACCTCTCTGCTATATTGTGTAAAATATTTTGGGTGTGACGTTCTGCATGAGTGAGCATTTTTAACTGGCCTTGTAAGAATATACATTTGCCAGCCAAATACCTATCAAACCACATTCTGTTTTTGTTTGTCTAGAAAGACAGTGATATGCAGTGAGCTCCTCCCTGACTGGAGGCTGTGTGGAGCTGTGAGCACCATGTACTGTAACTTCTGAAAAGACTGACTGCCAGTATTGATGGGTGCTACTCTAAAAAGCAGTCAGACAGCAGAGAGCCTCCCAGTTGCTTGTCAATTTTGGAGCCTTAATGTAATGTCATAGATTTCTGCCTGGGGTTAGTTTCTGTTGTGTAGCTGTTACTCAAAAATACCAGTGACATTTGATTACAGAGAAAAACATTTTATTTCAGCCATGTACAATGTGTAGACAACTAGGTTTTTTCATGTGTTAGTCAGTCTTATAAAGCCAGTCATTCCAATCTAAGGCCAGCTATTTCTAAATGTGATGTTAATTAATTTATGTAACCTTGAAAATATAAACTCTACATTTCCACCAAATCAACAGCCTTTTAGAGAGAAATATGTTCTTTTCTACCCATCTTTTTCCAGTCTGTCCATTTGGACATCATGGATTGGTCAGGATGTTGGCACAAATGCCAAACAAGAGCAAAATTGAGACGGTTGATAATTGTTTTACATACTAATACAAACAGTTCCCAGCAGAGCACAACCTGTTCAGTATAGTCCAGGCCTGAATGTCTAGAAATACACTTCAGAGTTATTTCCTTAGGGCTCTTTGACTCTCTGTGTGTGTAAATATCTGAGTGTGTTTTATTTTTGCTCTTGCAGGTGAATCATGACAGAATATAAGCTGGTAGTGGTGGGAGCTGGTGGCGTTGGCAAGAGCGCGCTTACTATTCAGCTCATCCAGAATCACTTTGTGGATGAATATGACCCCACGATTGAGGTAAAGAAGCTCTGTGTGAGCCTATTGATGTGTGTATGTCACTATGTTTGTGTGTATTAAGGTGGTGTAAAATGTAGATGTCACATTTTTATATAAAATATTGTCTGAAAAAGCAGCTGTTCATTAATTGACATGCTTGGTATCTATAGAACGGGGCAAATATTGGTTTCACAGCCTCTACTGCATGTAATAAGGAGTGTTTTGCTGTATCTCACTCCGTATGAAATGGTGCCATGCTTTAATTCAGTGGAAATTGGGCTGTCAGTCTCATTATTATATTGCCTGTTGGAAAATGTCCTTGTGCAGGTAGACTAGAATTTGATATGGGCCTATGACAAACACAAGTGAATTAGGTATTGTTTCTGTAATTCGCACTACTCACTGCTTTGTGATGTTCTGATCACTTTTGTATCTTTCAGGATTCATACAGAAAACAGGTAGTGATCGATGGGGAGACGTGTCTCCTGGACATCCTGGACACTGCAGGTCAGGAGGAGTACAGCGCCATGAGGGATCAGTACATGCGGACAGGGGAGGGCTTCCTCTGTGTCTTTGCCATCAACAACATCAAATCCTTTGAGGACATTCACCACTATAGGTGAGCTGAGGGGTTACAGGGATGAGACTTCAGACCCAGGATGTGGCTGAGTGTAGTAACAATTATTGTTACTGGTCATTAATTGACTGCCCTTTTGGACTATAAAATATAAAAAAAATCTTAATGAGTTCAATTCAGTTTTATTTGTATAGAGCCAATCATTATCCAATATTTTCTCTAATTATTGATCAGTATTTTCCTAAACCCCATAGTCAAAAAATGTCCTTACCTTCCTGTGTGCCTGGGGGATGACCAGGTTACTGATTATAATTTCTGTTTCTGTGAAGAGACGGAATATTTTAGACGTCATATTTAAATTTAATTCCTTCTCCATGTTGCTCCTTAGAGAACAGATCAAGCGGGTGAAAGACTCTGAGGATGTCCCCATGGTGTTGGTGGGGAACAAGTGTGACCTCCCGTCCCGGTCAGTGGACACCAAGCAGGCTCAGGACTTAGCACGTAGCTACGGCATTCCCTTTATCGAGACCTCAGCCAAAACCAGACAGGTGAGAGTTCACTGCAGATGACCACACCCTCAATTTGTTTAACATGTCAATCAGAATCACCAAACTGCTGTAGTAGCCCACTGCAGGTATGTAGAGCATGCTGAATGGTGAGAAGCTGCATGTGGTCTGAGGGTCATTTTCTGAGTTTTACCTCATAATCATTTTCCAGTAATCTGGGGTGGGAAGGATAAGTCTTGGTTGTCTCCAGAGGTTCCATAATCTTTGCACTTGGACCATAAGAAATGTGAAAGTTTTGAGTCATGTGGTGCTGATTTGTCACTTTCAGTGGCTCTTGTGTCCTTTTTACAGCAGCGTTGCTTGGAAATATCGTGGGCAGTACTGTGCATAATTAAATCCTCTTTGGTTAATTATCTTTTGTATTTATGGGTGATAATATTTTCATTGCATGCTGTTTTGTCATTGATATGTGCAATAATTTCATCAGTAGGGCTATCTATAAAGGACCCTCTATATAAAAAAATCAGCAAATCACTAAATGCGTGTCAAGGAGTGTGCATGAAAGGGCAAGCTGCCGATAATTTCTCAGTGGTGTTTGATTATGCTTTCTGGTTACTGTGACTGGGTGTCGGATGATTTCCAGTGGTATCAAATCAAGTGCGTTGTGAGCATGGCCTTAGGTGGCTATTGCAGTGATCTGTAAACATGTCCTTTCCAGGTCTCTCTGACCTGGAGTGAATCACGGCTTGTTCTGGTGTGGGGAAATTAATGCCACAGTGTTTCATTTCTCACTGCTCTGCTCACCTCTTCCTACCTGAGTGTACCAATACATCACTAGACACATGGTTTGCTCCTGTTCGACCAGAAACTTTCATTCTCACAAACATTTGCCAAATCACATCGATTACTCCAAGGTATCCATGCTTGATGCTCCATTCCATTCTTTTTTAATATCAGTCATTCACCAAGTGCTCAAATGTCTTTTTGTTTCAGTTACTGTTCTATAAATGGATTTCAATGGTGACAAGTTGAAAATGGCATAGAGAATTCATTCGCACAACTTCTTAATCTCCATCTGTACGCTCAGTAAGTGGTAAATAACACTCATTGTGTTGCCAAAGGGAGTTAAATCCTCTTGTTCCACGGCATACTATAATACTGGAATGATTGTCATTCAAATTAGACCTGCACAATTAGAATTTGACTTGATTTGAATCTACTTCTTTGCTTGTCAGGAATAAATGCATATTGAACATACAAAGTGATATCAAAAATAAAGAAATAAAAGTACTTTTTCCCCTTTCTGCAAACTAGATCACACTGCCAGCTTCCCAAATCAGTTCAGACATCCTCCTTTTGAGGTTTTAGAATTGCTCAGGCTGATATTGTTCAATTCAACTGTATTTACATGGCACCGAACAGATTCCAAGATCATTTGTTGGTGCTTCACAAATAAAGGCCAAAGCCTTTATAGAAAATATTGCTATTACAGTTGTGATGTGATTAATTGTGCAAACTTACTATAAGTACTGTGATTGTGATTAACTATATTGTCCTGTCACCGCAATACTGAGATTTCGCATTAAAAGAGCAGCCTCGAAACATATGTAGAAATACTGAAAAAATGTTAATCGTTTACTTGGGTTAAGATGAATGGACACAAATTTTAAAAAAATATAATTAATTAAAATCCAATATAGGGTCACGTAATAACTGACAGATCTACATTATGAGAAATGATAGTAGCAGTATTTTGATAAATTTTGGGAACATACACTGGAAGCTTTGACACCATCGTTTGTCACCAGTGAAATTTAAGCTAGAATCGAGCACTCTTTTTTTTAGATGGGTAAGAAAGTGCTGGATATTCAAAAGACATGTTTTTGATGGAGTATTGGTGCAGACGATAATACGCCTATAATTTCAGCAGGATAGACATTTTGCAGGTAGACCCACCTCAGACCAACCGCCTGCTTCACTTCTTTTGTATCCTTAGGGTGTAACTCATGCATATAGTCCATGTTCCCCTGTATTCCTCCCCATTGAGGAAAGTTGTGTCTCATACTGCAGAGAGTGGAAGATGCCTTTTACACTCTGGTACGGGAGATCAGGCTGTACCGGCTCAATAAGCTCAGCAAGGAAGAAAAGACTCCGCGCTGTGTCAAGCTTAAAAAGTGTGTTGTGATGTGAAAGGGGTAAGTGTATGCAGCCGCGCCCCCACCAGCTCTGTGTGTCTGAGTGTTTGTTATTAGTGGGGATTGTGGAGATGGTAATGGGAGAAGGCACGCAGTGTGAGAGCTGGTGCTTCATGGGTTCTCACAGCTATCCTGCTGGTTTCTATTGGGTCTGCAATAGGAAGCTGAAACAGCTGATTTCTTTACTTACCTGTGTCTCTCTGTATCATGGCTGGTGATCATCTAAGGCCATTTTCACATTGCTTTATTTACTTGAATCTAAATGTCAGTTTGACTGTCCATCCTTCCTCTAAACCCTCTGGCCTGCTTTCACACTTGTTTCTCAGATGAGGCCAAGTCACCAAATATTTAACAGGTGCATCCATGACAGTAAAAGTCTCAACCCTGCCTGGATGAAAAAAATGTAATTAAGTTTGGTCTAACAGATCTATTGTGGCCATAAAAACATCTCATAATATGCATGTTTTTGTGTGGTAGCTGACAGTGTGAAGTGAAAGTAGTTTGTTGATTTGCACTTGGGCTTAGAAAACATCTGTATTGACAGTTATTCAGGCAAACTGTTTTGGATTGAGCCCAAAGTACTGGTGTGAAAGCAACGCAATCTGCAGGAATCGTGAAGGAAGTGGGAGCGGGCTGCTGAGGGAACTTGATTTAGGAAGATTAGTGTAAATTGGGGCACAAATTACTTTTTAGCATTTCCAAGGAGGATGTGTTTAAGGAAAGTAGCAGATGTGGTGATTGTTTGTGGGTGACATGTATTTTTCTTGCAGACACAAATCCCTTTCCTCTCATGCTTTCATTTCCTGCTAATTTTGCCACAACCTAAATTGACCTCATGCCCTTTGCTCTGCAGCTCCTTGCAGATCTTCATTATTATTTTTAATGTTCTTGTGCTTACTTTTACTCGGATACTAGCTGGATTTTACATGGACCTTTTTATTTAACCAGGATGGGAATAAGACCTCAGTATGTTAGGAAAAAGTGAGACCCATTCATGTAAGATATAAAAGCTTCAAATTTAAAGCATTTCTCCTGATTCATTTACCGGCTTTGGTGGTTTTACATGTTTGGCCACTCCATTGTGTCACTTTCCATTTAATTTAGTCTGCGTTTCTGACTGTACTTATTTTCCTGGAGGAACCATGTTTGAATAGTTTGTTCAGAACAGATGGCTCGCCTTCTGTGTAGTAACTCTGTTAATAGTATATTTTTATAAAATTGTTCAGTACACATAGCAGTAAATCAGAGTTGCTGCCAAGTGCTTGATGAAGCAACATCATTTTTAACTTATGTGAGTGCACATATAGGCTATTCAGAATATATCAGGATGACAGGTCTTCATTTTATGTAGTGGATACTTAAAAACACGTAGGAGCTGTAACTTGGACTGAGGACTCAGGAGAAAATAAATTGGACCATGTAACTGTAGCTAATGTCTCCGTTTACATTTGGAATATCATGAGATGAGGCTCTGTTCACTCTATTCTGGCTCTGTAGGGCTGAGCAATATGACCTCAGTGTTCATATGAATAAATATTACAATGACTATTCAGTCATTATTTCTGCCAGTTTTACAGGCTGATTTGAAAGTTGAAGAAACAGATGGTTATTTATGGATTTAAATGATTTTTTTTTTCTTGCCAAGCAGTGGAACATTCAAAACAATTATGATTAAAATCTGTGTTCAACATCAAGATATACACGAGTAAAGGAAAAATGGCAAAGCACTGAATTATTTTAACTGACAATGGTAGTGAAATAACCCTCAAAGACAAAGGAAAATGTGTATCATGATGATGATAATTATCATTTTATTGCCCAGCCCTGCTGCCCTGTGTCATTTTTGATGCTATTTTGCAGAAAATCATGTAAGACATCCAGTTTATGCCAGAGGATGATGGGAGATAATTTCAAAATTGAGCACAATGCTATTAAATGAACTTGTAATGGGAGAAAAACGGTGTGTACAAGGACTTGATTATGTCAGTCCCAAAATTTGGGACAGGTTACACATTAGTCACATTATTACAAGATAGAGTATAGTGTATCTGATTTTTAAAGTACAGTGGTAAGACCCTTTTTAAATGCAGAACATTTACAGTGTTTTTATATTGTCCAGTGATTTAGTTTTGTTTAGTTGTTTATATAATTTAATAACCTGTGACTATAATTTCTTTCTTTTTCAGGGTGTTGACGATGCCTTTTATACATTAGTGCGAGAAATCCGGAAGCATAAGGAGAAGATGAGCAAGGAGGGCAAAAAGAAGAAAAAGAAGTCCAAGACAAAGTGTACACTTATGTGAATACAAACCCCTTTTGAAGACAGACAAAAAAAAGAAACTATGTTGAACAGTTAAAGTAATACATTTTGTACATTACACTAAATTATTAGCCTCTTTCTCAGTACCCACCATGCTGAATACTAAAACCTGACCCCATTTTTCTGCCTTTCTGTTATTTGCTACTCGGACACAAATAAGCTTCGTTTCAGTGCCAGTTGCCCACATGTGTTGGTCCAACAGCTTGTTTAATTTTTTAAAATTCTGTAATTTTGGGTGATTTTCTACAACTGCGAAGCTGTCGGTAAATTCAACGCAGCTCACAAACTATCCAGTTGGTTAATCCCCCCCCCCCCCTTTGCTTGAAAGGTCGCAAGCCGCGCAATGCCCTTTTAGGTACGGGATGCCAAAGAATTAATTTTTATCCCTTTCACGTACAAAAAAAAAAAAAGAAAAAAAAAGAAATGGAGCAAAGACCACGAATCAGCCAGATGAGATCCAAATGTCCCAGCCACTGTGTAATGTCCCCGACTCTAATGACCTCTAGGTGTGACTTCACTATGTCACTGATAGTATGCATGCAACTCTTCTCCAAATGTTTTAACACCATCATTACCTATTAACTCATTTACAATTTGTCAATGCTTTGAATTGTGTGGGGAGTGATTTCATGCCTACACGGGACTTTGGTTTTCTGTGTTTTTGCATGCATTGTGTCCTAGGTGACACGGGTGTTGCAGACTCTGGTCGATGTGTTTAACAGAGGCAACAACAAAGACCCAGACCTGGGGGGGGGGGCGGGGGGGGGGGGGGGGGGGGGGGGGGGGGGGGGGGGGGGGGGGGGGGGGGGGGGGGGGGGGGGG
>JAQQAE010010477.1:0-14081 GCA_029823295.1 Pseudamia nigra | reverse complement strand
AATTTTCATAAACTTTTTATTTATTATTACTTTTGTCAGATTCAAGTTATTTCTGTGACCATTGTGGGTTTTTCTGTTATTTACAGAGGTTACCAACAATTTTATTCACATCTGCACATACATTATCTGACAACATGTAGCCCATGTACGCTCCCTGTGGACACAGGCCCTAATAATGTCATATGGGGAATGAGCTGCCTGGGCAGAGGGCTTTCTAGTTCAACATGAAATTTGTCTCCTCTTCACTCCAGAAGTGACTCTTTGTTGACATTTCACTGCTGTATTCCTCTGTACCATAGAGGAATTGTTTTTTCACATTTCAGCAAATTAGGTTACAAACCCTCCTTAATCTGTACCTATTTTAAATTGCAGCTTTTTGTAATTATATACTTTGCCATGCTCATACTTATTGTGTATGCAGCTAACTGGAGTCAACAGTAAATGAAGCAGGAAAGATAATTGGTTCCTCACTCCCCTCCCTCCTGGACATGCACATCTACCCAGGCGTCACACAGGTTCTTCGGGATCCCACCCCCAAAGAGAAGATACTGGAGCATCCTCCCCCAGACTGTGTAACAGTTTCATCCCCAGGCTGGAAATGGACTGGCCTTGGTCCCCTTTTTTACCTCTTTCCCATTCTGCCCATAAAGACTGAAGAGTAATCTGTACACACACACCTTTAAATCAAGCACTAACCATTTTACAAACAAGGACTACAATGCTGCTGTTTTTTTTGTTCACACAACTGCCACTAATGTGTAAAGCTTTTAAGTATTTGACAGCACTATGTCTTTTGCCAGCTGGGCTGGGAAACTTTTTATTCATTGTATTTATGTTTTTCATATTTATTCTCAATTTGCGTCTCTTTTCCACACCATAAGTCAGGGGGAAACAATATTTTTATCCCATTATCTCCAGTACATATGGTTGAATTGACAATCTGGCAAATTTCAGTTTCAGCTCTCATTCTTCTCTAAATATGATGATGAATATCTTGAGCATCTCGAGGCTTCAAAACAGCAGAACACAAATCAGATTTTTTCACAGCTAATATTTTAACTTGTTAGTACAGAACATGTTCAGGTGTGATATAGTCACAGTGGCTCTTACTGCTACATATGACCTTGAAAATGATTTACCTGTAACCTTTTGCCTTTAAGGTCACAGCGTATTTGGAATCAGCAGACATTTTTAATCTCAATGCATAGCTATAAATGTATATAGGTCAAACGTGCAATAATTTCAGACCCTACCGTTTCTCAAGGTCAAAGTCAAGGTCAAGATGATTTGATAAGCACAAAGTTAGCTGGAATCTAATCTATGACACATTAAAATGTGGTGGTTGTAGCTATAGGAATTTTGGTGGTGGCCATTTTTGGGGCTGGGATAATGGGCTTTTATTGTGATTTGATTTATAACAATATTTGGGTAAGAATTCATTTGATATTGTGATTCTATGAGTACAAACACAATGATTTGATTACTGCGGTTGTCTTATCAAAAACTAGTTGAATCACACACTTCTCACTTCAATAAGCATTGATTCAACCATTGAAATGAAAGAAATACTCAGAAGTTGTACAAAATATTCATCTATCCATCCATTTTCTACCACATTTTCAGGGGCTTGGGTCACGTGGGCAGGATCTTGAGCAGAGAATTCTAGATTTCTCTCCATAAAAATTATGATCAGAATCGTGACAAAGGGCAGCCCTGTAGGAGTCCAACCCTCACCGTAAACAAGTCTGACTTACTGCCTGTAATACGGACCAAGGTCTGACATCGGTCGTACAGGGACAAAACAGCCCTTCTCAGTGCGTCCAGCACCCCATATTCATGGAGCACTCCCCACAGAACTCCCCTTCTCCAGATTCACAAAACACGTGTAGACTGGTTGCGCAAACTCCCATGCACCCTTCAGGACCCTGCCAAGAATTAGAGCTGGTCTGCCGTTCCACAGCGAGGACGAAGACACTGCTCCTCCTGAAACCGAAATTCAACTAGATGATGGACCATCCTCTCCAGTACCCCAGAATAAACCATACCATTGAGACTGAGGAGTATGATCCCCCTATAGTTGGAACACACCCTCTGGTCCCCCTTCTTATAGAGGGGAACCACCAACCTGGTCTGTCAATCCAGAGGCATTGCCCCCAATGTCCACATGATGTTGCAGAGGTATGTCAGCCAGTACAGCCCCTCAACTTCCAGAGCCTTGAGGAACTCCGGGCGGATTTCATCCACCCCGGGGTCTTGGCACAAAGAGTTTTTTGACCACCTCGGTGACCTCAGCCCTAGAGATAGAAGAGCCCACCCCAGACTGAATGAGTGCAAAGTCAAGAGCTGTAGAAGTATGTAGTTGGAGAAACACAGGGATTCTGGTGTGCCAAATAATCTCTCCTTTTTTAAAGTTCATATAGTAGGCTTCATCACCATCAAGTGTTGTAATGACTTGAATATCACTTGATTCAAAGCATCCGCAACTGCTACAAATTCTATGATTTCCTGGGAAGAACAAATGATGACTTGCATGACTCTTTCAACTACAACACTTTGTATAGTAATGCTTTGTACAGTACTTCCATAGTTATAAGTATTTATAATTCACCATACCTAACAGCTTACTTAAAAACATTAGGTCATTTTGGTTACTTTTGCATTGATAGTCTTAGTTAAGAAAACTGCAGAGAAATTACATCAAAAATGTAATATACATACCTTGTATATACATAGCTTGCACAGAGGAGCAAATCACTCCTAATAATGCAAGTACAGCTGTGTTGAACATCATTGTCTCATTGCTGAACTGCTGTGTTGTGTTCTGTGACTAAGTTATAAGCACAGTTCCTCATACCTTCATGTCAAACTCCTGCCTAACTATTTTGAAGTAGGAGTGAAAAAGCACAACAGAAATACAAGTAACCAAATGAAATTAAGTTGGATAGACTCTGACATTTAATAATATTTTATATGTTCAAGTTTAAGCCATGCAATGAACTGGAGACTCATCCAGGATGTACCCTGCCTTTGCCCCAAGTCAGCTGGGATAGGCTCCAGCACCCCCCCTCCCGACCCTTGCGAGGATTAAGGGGTAGAAGATGGATGGATGGATAATATGATTAACATGTACACATCTTGGGAAATGAACAAGGCATGAATTAACAGTTTTTTAAGACCCTTTCCATGGCATGATCAGTTTAAGGTAATAAAAATCTAATAGACCATGTTGTACAGATGTAAATTCCCAGCATTACTATCTATTTTAAATAATGACATTGAGAATTAAAATCCTTTTGAACTGGAAATTTTTCAAATGATAGGAACCTTCTGAAAACTGATCAAATAAACTAAATTAGTAAAAAACGCAAAATCAACTTTTGCTTTGGGTAATGTTATGAATTGTGGTCAGTCAAAATGTGGATTTATTTTAGTTGGAGTTTGTTGGAGTGTTTCTTTTCACTGAGATGCAGTGCACTAAATAATGACCATATATTTATATTAAACTCAAAGCTGGCATTGAAATCTCAGTCTGGTGAACCCAAATGAGTAAAATATAACTAATGTTTGAAATACGTTAGTAGGATAATTTAATTTTACCAAGGAGAAAAAAATCAAATGATCCTTTGTAATGATGATTTTCAACTGACATCATTTTAATGACAAGTACTAGTGATATTGTGCATGAACAGACTTTTACACTTGATTACCATTACTACATTACTACAAATGTACAATAAAGATTGTTTCTCATAATCAGTGTGAAATCTCATTCTGTAAAACTAAATAAAAGCCAATACCTTTTGTAACCACATGCATTGAATGTTATATTTATATATTTACTCGGGGGTACGCCAAAATCACGGTTCAGTACATTTTCGGTGCAGTAGGGGAACAAAATGCAAAATATAAGACTGCTCATCTTTTATGCAAACAAAAAACCAAAATAACTACAGTATGACTTTTAAATCTTTGATATGTTTATCTTTACATATTTATTACCTTATTATTTCCTTTGTATGTAGAATTTGGGCTCATTTCCTTTATTTATGGCCATTTTCCTGATTATTTTGGCATTTAAATGACAATCATTTTGTTCCTTCAGTGGTTTGATTTATGAATATTAGATATCATATTACATATTAACATATTCAACATGAACCTAACTTAACTTTTCAGTCTGAGATGGGTTTAATTTTATATTTCTTAAATATCTGAGTTTGAACATTTCCATTTTTAAATGATTTTCAGGCTACTTAAAGAGGACCATAAAAATATATGAATACACTTAATCCTTTACAGACTATGAATATTTATATTTTTATGATTTCATAGAACACATCCAGAGATGTGAGACCTTTCTGTTGTTGTTTTTTATGATGTGATCCTCTATGTCAGGGGTGTCCAATCATTGCCACAAAGGGTCGAGACACTGCACATTTTCTTTCCAACCAGTCTCTTCCTCAGGTGATTTCACTGAATTCCTTCCCACTGATTGCACTTCAGTGAAAACACCTGCTTTCATGAGCGGCTGGAAAGAAAACCTGCAGTGTCTCGGCCCTTTCTGGCAATGATTGGACACCCCTGCTCTATGTACATTACTGACCTATCCATCAGACAGTGTGAGTGTGGACCAGGAGGGCAATGGAGACAATCTCACTTTGCTGCCGCTCGGGTCAAACTGAATGCACGCTCTTAAACTATGGCACAGGGTCTTCAAGTTCCAACTTCTCCTCAGAACTACGGCTAGCTATGGTGACCACCAGTTGGTCAGTGTAGATGCATCTTGGCATATTGCTGCCATCCACAGGAGCAGACTGTGATGTACTACTTCACAGTCTACTTCATATTCTCACTCAGGAGGTGTGTCCCAACTCAGGGGTTGCAGCCAACGTCGCCCGTATTTTTCACCCATTGACATCATAGTTGAGCACAAAGTCTGTCCCATTTTGACGGCTCTTTCATATAGTATATGGTCGACAAATGCAGGAAACGAAAGACACAACTGATGTATCCTTCGCGGCCCACCGTATCCCACAATGCTTTGCACACATGATAGATGGAAGTACTGCCAAATCAGGGAGCTATGAGGAATACACAATTGGATAAGATAGAGCATTTGCAATTCATGATTTTTATTGGAATCATGATTTCAATAAAAATTTGATTGAATTATATTAAAAAGCAAAATAAGCACAAACGTGAGTGAAAAATCCTCCATGTCAAAGCAGCAGCGGGTTGGCAACAGGTGCCTACATAATTTCACAAGGGTAAGAACAACAGTGCTGGTTTTTAGAAATTGCCCAGCCTCCGTGGGCTAGACCGATTCATTTAACGACCGTTAGGTGTAGTCTTCGCAGACCACCATCTGCTACAACCCCTGAATTGGGACACAGCTAGTATGTTCCATGTGGAAACTCAGTACGCCTCTGTACCGTACCAAAAAAATTCAAATACGATTATATTACACTCCTAATATTTACATTTCTTTTTGATCAGTTTGATCAGCCTCTGCAATCTCTTAATGACTTCTTTTTCTCCTTTCGGCTGCTCCCCTCAGGGGTCGCCACAGCGACATACCAATGAATCGCATGTTTGATCTGGCATAAGTTTTTTGCTAAAGTACAGTAATGTAGACACATACATAAAACATACATGAAACATACATACAGTACATTATCTGACAACACATAGCACAAGTCATTATCCAACAAGTAATATCGTTAAAACATACCATTTAATCTATTGCTATTGGAAACAGATACACTGTATCTACTTTTGAATGTTTTCAAGCAAGTAGCAGATACTGTAATTGTACATGTCTACTATCTTTTTTTTTTCCAGAGCATAATTTCGACCACCATTTACAGGTATGTGCCAGCTGTACTGGTGTCTGTTCAGATTATGTGTTGTCAGCTTCAGAGACAATTTCAACAGGAACCAACTCACGTCCTGTTAAAATCACTGTTTATCCCACTTTATAAAGTTTTTATATTATTATTATCTCTGTATCAGTAATAGAGGTAACCTGTTTCAGTGAAGTTGAAGCGAAGCATGTTAAACGTCAGCGGTGTTTTTCAGAAACCACTGGGTTCCTCATAGCTTCAACATTCCATTAGCTTCATTCCATTCCATTAAACTTCTCTGTTTCCCCTTGCATACAAGAAACAGCCTTTTGTTACTGCCTTGCTTTATGAAATTCCATGAAGTTGATGATATATTGCCATGTGCAAAATGATAAAATGTTTATGTGCAAAAAAAAAAGACTTGTCCTTGCTTTACTAGTGGAATTTTCATGAATGTGTTACAGTATAAGCAAAAAGAATCTAATAATAGGGCATAATGTCACAAACAGATGCAGAAGTACTGTAGTTGCAGTAATAACAGGTCAGAGAGGTTTAGACTGGGAACAGGGATGTCCCATTTGGAGATGGAAAAACAAAACTACTTCTGCCTTTTTTAGTGCATTAATATGATGAAAATGTATACAACTTTGCAAATGTACAAGGTGTGAATCACCAGTTTCTTAAGACCCAGTGCATGGCATGCTCAGTTTGAAGCAAATCTAATCCATCATTTTGTACACATGTAAATTCACAACTGAATACAGTATAATCTATTTCAAATAATAACTGTGACAAATAAAATCCTTATGAATTTTGATTGATTAAAGTGTGGATTTACTTTACAGTCATGAGTAAATTGTGGAAATTAGTAGGAGTTTGTCATTCTTAATGAATTCTACAACCAGTAAAAGAAAATATTCAAACAGACAAGCCCATTCAGTGTGACTGTAAACCAACTTTATTTTGTGTTTCTTTCACTGAGATGCAGTGCTGTAAAAATTTAGTGTATTCATATTAAACTCAAAGCCAGTGCTTAAAGCTCACAATTAATGTTTGAAACACATCAGTCGATCATTTAATTTTACCACAGAAAAAAGAAATCAAATTATCCTCTCAAGTGATGATTTTCAATTGACATAATTTAAATTTTTTATAAGCATCTCCTGAAAATTTACACCTAATTACCTTTATAATTTCTTGCTGTCACTCCACTCGGCCTCTAGATGAGAAAAATATAACAATCAATGGGAAATCACATTTCTTAAACCTAAATAAAAACCAACAGCTTTGTAACCACATGCATTGAATGTTGTATTTATATATTTACACTTCTTTTTGATCAGTTTGATCAGCCTCTGCAATCTCTTAATGACTAACGTACAGTAATGTAAACACATACATACATAAAACATACATGAAACATACATACATTATCTGACAACATGTAGCCCATGTCATTATCCAACAAGTAATATACGTAGTTAAAACATAACATTTAATCTGTTGCTGTTGGAAACAGATATCTACTTTTGAATTTTCACAAGCAAGTAGCAGATTGTTGTACATGTCTACTATCTTTTTTTTCCAGAGCATAATTTCGACCACCATTTACAGGTATGTGCCAGCTGTACTGGTGTCTGTTCAGATTATGTGTTGTCAGCTTCAGAGACAATTTCAACAGGAACCAACTCACGTCCTGTTAAAATCAGAAAAAAACATGTTATTAAACAATTCTGTCCAAGTTTCTTTTTTTCCATTTAATGTTTTAACTGTTTTCTGTAATGTCTTTACCTTGGCAAAGTGTGACAGATGTAACAGACTTTTTCTTATAGTAGATAAATCCGGAGCTCACAAACACCAAACCAACCACCAGGAAAAATGTTCCCACAGCAATTTCAGTCTTCTGTGACTTAGGAAGACTGGGGTCTAAAAAGGGACAAAAATGTTTTAGTCTTAAATCTTTTAATTTTGTAGAACACTGTACATTTTGCCACCACACTGACACACCTACCCCAGTCCTGCCGCAGTGGTTCATGGAGGCCAATGTGTTCTATCATGCAGGTTATTTTTTCTCCAGAAGAAGGCATGTACTCCAGAAAAGAATGAATCTGGTAGTACCAATCCCCATCAGACAGTGCTTCAGTGGAAGAGACTGCTGATGTCATTTTCTGTCCATTGAACAACCACGTCACTTCAATTTCTTTTGGATAGAAGTCATAGGCACTGCACACGAGCATCGAAGGTTGTGTCAGTCTTGTCAATTTGATGGTGGGAGCAACTGTTATGTTGTCTAGCAAAAGAAGACAAAATACATTTTACATGTTATATCAATAATTTTAAACAATTACATGTTTTGTTTTAATACAAATAGGCTGCACAAGCACAGACAATAGGGGCCCTGTCTTAACAATGGCTCCTGGTTATATCCTAGGTTGGTTGTAAATTAACTGATGACAGTCAAATGAATGACATTTAGCTATGTAAGGGACATACATTCTAAGTGGTCTCATTACGATTATTAAACTCTGTAAGCAGCTAAAGTTATTTACGGTTAAGACATCATGCACCAGACACTTCCCTTTCTCAAAGCAAGAACAACAGGAACTGTGAATCATGCAAGGTCTACTTCCTGGCATGTGATACATGCAGATGGGTTAACACACACACCAACACGCTGTGCAACCTTGCATCCTTCACCTGATACAACGAACACGCATGGGACAGAAAAGTTCCCTTACAGGTAATTTGCCATTAAGAAGAAAATATGAAAAACAAAACTCATTGAAATGTTTTATTAGATGTCTGACTTGAAGTGTAATATGAGAAAAAAATGTACTCACCTACAAGTTGGATATCATTTATGGCGTCTGTGCAGAGTAGCTGCTTCTCCACTTTTCTCAGTATTGCATCATAAGGATCACTGTTATATACCGATGCTGCATGAACTGAAAACTCTGTAAATCCGGTCCAGTTGCCCCTTGTGCTGTTGTACTGCATCATTAATCTCTTGTTCAAATAATATCTCATAGTATACTCTACATCTTTGAATGCTGGACCATCAAAAGCACAGCATACGTAGAACTGAAAAAAGTTTTCACCTGACAAAAAAATATTGACAAAACATTAAAAATTAGAACAGTTATTGAAAACCGTCAATTTACATTTATATACAAAAGTAATGTCACTCACCCACAGTGAAAGGAGAGAAAGCCACACACAGATAAAACACTGAAATCCACGTACACTCCATTGAAAAGATTATACTTTCTATGAGAGGCAGCATGAGAAGTGAACCAGTTTTGGCACGCAGAAATATGTGACAGAGGACGGCACCGCCCTTTTGTAGTGTTAAAATAAAAGCCATAACCTTTGTGGTTGAAACGTGAAGCCAATGTGACAGTGTCAAAAAAGCAATGAAATGTGCACTGTGAGCTGTCTCTAAAAGCATGCAAAAACCCCAGTAAGACAGTTAACTTTGCAGCAGAAATAAATTCAATAAATATATATAAATAAATATTTCCTCCTGAGTGGCAGCTGTAAGGAGTTGAATTTTTGTACGCTCACCTGTTTAGATTGTATTCAGCACAAAATTATAACGCACAATGACTGGTACATCAACATCTAATTTATGTACTCCTATGCATTACAGGACAAACATGAGGTGTTTATTACACTTTTATTCAGGTTTTATGTCAATTCCTAATTAGTAATAGAATTAACTTCAATACATAGACAAGAAACATGGATTTACAAACAAAATCCCAAGATAGTAAGTGTAATTCCAGTGTAATATTCAACCAACGTAATAATCATTGTTTCAGTATTCCAGTAAACCAGCCTTAAAGACAAACCAGCCATGTTTTTCAAAAACACCCAAACATTATTTGATGAGTGAGAAGTGTGCTAGGGTCTAATCTGTCATATATTATAATATGGTACCTGTAGCTATAGAAGTTTAAGGTTTTTTTAGAATTACCTAATTAATATGCAGATTAGGTAGTGGTTATCATGGTGACCCTTCCCCCTACCCTGACTATCCATGTGCTAAGTTTGTTTAGTTTGGGTCCAGGGGCTTGAGAGATACAGAGCCAATTGTTCAGACAGGCACATATATGTATGAGTGGAACTCATGTATCTTCTGCAGTAGGTTGCTCTTGTTCTTTCTTTCCTAGAACAGTCCTTTTGAAAGCCAGTTTCATCAGTTTCATTTGATGGTTCTCTTGTTTTAGTCTATTTGCTGATACTTGATTTAATTCTGATTCTTCAGCGTTACATTTTGAAACCCATGGCTTTGTGTGCGTGTTTCTTTTTCATTTTAACTTGTCAGTTGCTGGTTTCCTTTAACGAAGAAAAACATTCCTGCAGTAATTCCCAGGATTCCCAGTATCAGGCAACTTCCACAATAGACAACAGGACCAATGTTGGTTCCACTTGAGTGAATCTCTGAAGAAAAAGCAAAAGAAAGACATGGGGTTTGTGTAATGAACTGCTCCCTTTTACCTTTAACAGTTTAATTACAAATAATAACAAGAAGCCCTGAAACAGCAAGTCTCCTGCCCAGTTTTGAAACTGACGGTTAAATTTGGTGCATGTAGTTAGTAAGATAGGTCAAAATAGGTTTGTATTATTTATTAATGCTGCAACCTATTGAATAGGAAAATTAGATGATAGTTGTCATGGTAACCCTTATCCCTTTCCCGACTACCCATGTGTCAAATATGGCAAGATTGAGCCTAGGAACTTTTGAGAAATAGCGCTGAATGTTTGGATGGAGACACATGTATGTATGTACGAACGAGGCTTTCCACTATACCCCACCTCTCCAACTTAATTTGGGCAGGGGATTACAATAATCCTTAACTCTTGACTTTCAGGCTAATGTCACATTTCATTAATTACTAAATTTCTATGTGTGGTTTCTTTGTCAGATTGACTTTAAAGTTCTCACCCAAAAACTTGGTCTTCGGTTCCTTTAGTGCCTCATGTTCCACAGTGCAGCCGTATATGTCGCCTTGTTTTGCGACAAATTTCAGTGTGGAGAAAAGTTGAAATGTGCCATCAAGGCTAGGGATGAATACTTTAAAATAATCTATTATTGGTAGTTCTACTTCATTCTTGGTCCATTTTATTTTGATGGAAGGAGGGAAAAATTTGTCTGTGAAGCAGATGAGAGTATTTTCTGTCTCTTCCATCACATCATCTCTGGTGTACATAAAGACTTCAGGTGCCTCTGAAATTGACAAACATGCCAGTTAAATAATCATGTAATTGTACTCACTTATTCAAGCAAGATCTTTAAAACAAAACCACAAAACAGCAAAATCATGGAAGTCAAAAAAGATAAAAGATCATCCTTATAATCTTGAGCTGTAATTTTTACATACCTGTGTTTTTTGTAGCTGTTGGGTCTCCTTTAAAACTTGTCAAATGATCTCTGCAGGAATATTGGAGTTGGAGTGCAGCTTTAAGAGCGACAGAAGTGTGGGCATGGACAGCTGCAGGAACTCTGGTGTGCCAAATGACTTCTTTTTTTAAAAAGTCTATATAGTACATTTCATCACCATCAAATGTTACGGTGATTTGAGCATGATCTGATTCATTGCATCCACAACTGTGACAAAGTTCATGATTTCCTGGGAAGAATAAAGAATTAATTACATGACTCTTGCAATTTCAGCTTAATCTTCTTCTTCTTCTCCTTTCGGCTGCTCCCCTCAGGGGTCGCCACAGCCAAATACCAATGATTTGCATGTTTGACATGGCATAGGTTTTTTTTTTACATCGGATGCCCTTCCTGGCACAACCCTCACAACAAGGGACAAATTAGCAGTGGATTCGTCTATGATGTTGTGAAACTAGCTTGTAGCCACTTGTTCAGAGCAGGTAGATATAAATGATTAACCAGGTGACCCGCCAGTCAACACAGCTTACAACCTCAGCTCTTTTAATATAATTGCTATATACAGTACTTCCATTGTTATACTGTATGTATTTATAATTTACCATATCTAGCTGTTTACATAGCAGATCATTTTAGCTACTTTTGCATTGATAGTCTCATTAAGAAAAATGTAATGTACATACCTTGTGCAGAGGAGCAAATTACTCCTAATAATGCAAGTACAGCTGTGTTGAACATCATTGTCTCATTGCTGAATTGCTGTGTCGTGTTGTGTGACTAAGTTATAAGCACAGTTCCTCATACCATCATGCCAAACTCCTGCCTAACTACACTGAAGTAGGAGTGAAAAAGCACAGCGGAAAGACAAGTAGGCAAATGAAATGAAGTTGGGTGCACTCTGACATTTAATAATATTTTATTTGTTCAAGTTTAGCACATTATGTGTCATGTACGATGAAAATGTGTATAATCTGGGCTGTACAAATAATTTCAAACAGGAAAAGAGACCTCTAATTTTTTTTTTCTTTCTTTCAGAGTTCCTCATACCTTCATGCAGAGCTCCTGCCTAACAACATTCAAGTAGCAGCGAAAAAGCACAGCGGAAATACAAGTAGCCTGATATTATATTGTGTGGAGTCCTACATTTCTTAAAATCCTCATACAGTATGTTCAAGTTTGACACATTTTCTGCCATGTTTTATAAAAATGTGTATAAATTTACAAACAGGGAAAGACCAAGCTTTATCTTTGGGGCATTCACAGAAATACCCTCAAAAGAAAATCTTAAAAATACAGCTAGAGCCATTTGCCACAATTAGTATCATAAATTCAGCAACAGAACTTTTTGTTACTGTGTGTATGGAGAACTTATTGTTTTTGTACTCTGTTCCTCATTTCATATCTCTTCACATGCATATAATTTCATTTTGACTTAATGTCACAATGTGATAAACAGGAGCTGTTTCCTCCTTTAGCAGAGGGGAAAACCTCAAGTCATTCTGGGAATTGTTCAATAAGCCACCACTAAAAGTGAACACATAATATAATTTGTTGAAACATCATGAAAGTCATACTGTAATTATTATACACAATACAAAAACTGCATTTTGTATTTTGAGTCTGCTTGTTTGGCTATTAATGAAAATGCTCAAAGAAGTAATTTAGAAAGGTTAAATATAAAACACTGAATTAATATGAATAAGAGACATTCATTTTCATGTTTTACACACTCCCTCTCTTTCTGCTTGAATCTACATGTAACACACAAGTTAATATTGCAAGTGTGATTTGGTAAGACAGTGGAACCTTGGGTTACAAATGTAATCCATTCCGGCGTCATGTTCGTTAAGCAAAAATTTCGTAAGACGGGACCAGTTTTCTCATAGTAATACATGTAAAACCAATTAATCTGTTCCAAGAACCATAATGCATAAAATTAGTTCTAAAAATGATTTAAATGTCACCTTCCCTTGGCTTATGAATCGGCAATTTCTTCTCCTCGGCAGTGATGAATGTCCTCTGTGGCATTTTCTCCCAGAAGAGCCCTGTCTCATCACAATTAAACACTTGTTGAGGAAGGTACCCTTTGTATTACTGTGCGTGTCAGTACAGTGCGTGTCGCCGGAGTGTGTAGAAGTTGGTTGTGGACCGTTCATGTTGATGTGGCATGGGTGGCATCAGATAGCTCGGTATGGACGAAGCAAAGCAGTGTAGGTGGCTCAGTGGCTAAGCTAATTCAGTCAGTGGCTGACCATGGTTGCTGTTTTGGCTTCGTGTGGTGCTGTACAGGTTGGTGTCAGTGGACTGGGTCCCGGTCTGCTGTGTGTGTGTGTGTTTCAGTTCTAGGCCCCGCACTCGTCTGGCAGGCTGTGTTTATAGATGCTAGTGGAGGCTACTGTTGTTAGCAGGTTGCTAGCTTAGTAGCTTCTGGTATTAGCACATGGTGTGGACCCAAGTTTGGGTCTCACTTCTGGGAATGACACACTCACTTCTGGGTGCGCAATAGTTGACTTCCGGGAACTATCCCTTTCGTAACCTGATCTTTTTTTCATGAGAGGGGACAAAATTTTGGCTGATGTCTTCTTCGTAACTCAAAAAATTTGTGTGTAGATGCATCCGTAACCCGAGGTTCCACTGTATTTAGTAAGATTGGTGACACCAAAGAATACAAATCTATACTTGAAGTATAAATTAGCTTTGCAGCTTTTAAAATCAAAATGTGCTTTGGATGACTGATGAGTCGACGACTACATGGCCTTGGAATTACACTCAACAAAAATATAAACGCAACACTTTTGTTTTTGATCCCATTTTTCATGAGATGGACTCAAAGATCT
>JAQQAE010010476.1:0-14082 GCA_029823295.1 Pseudamia nigra | reverse complement strand
ATGCATTTTGAACCTCATTCACTGTCACTGAGTATCATTTATTTTCATATTTTCACATCAGCAGTAATCACTAAGGGAAAGGTGAAAAGATAAACAAGCCTAAGGACTGAACTCATTGTTTTATTTTTTAAAGTAAACCAAATCATGAAAATACATTAAAACAATGATCAAAAAACCAAGACAATGAAAAAAATAATAAAAAATTAAGATGAACACAATATACAAATGAAGAAAAAAAGACATTTAAAAAAGAAGGGAATCATAAACAAAATGAACAAAAATGAATAATATACACAATTAATGAAAACAATGGACACAATAATGTAGAAAATAAATTAAAATGGAAAAAAACATCAAATAATCATAGTCTATGAAGCTGATGTATGAAGACATATAAATGAACAAAATGTTCCAGAAAATTAACACATACCTGCAAAATGATCGAAAATGAACAAAATAATCAAAACAATAAAAATCATTAAGCAAATCATTTAAAAAATGAACAAAATGTAAAAAAAAATAAGATGAGCGGAAATCATCAAAAAATGACTAAAGTAACCACAAAAATTAACAAAATAATGAACAAATTAACAACAATATTAAACATATTGCTGACCCAATAAAAAAAGTTTCATGATCCATTTTAATCATTTTAAAGACCCAAAAGATAAATGTACTGTCTCCTTGGGACTGAAACTCAAAAATCCACACAACAAAGTACTTGTTTTTTTTTCCTATTCAACACTAGTTCCATCAGATGTATATGACAGCACAATAAAAACAGTATGATGCTAGTTAACATGCTACTGTCTATGGAGCATTATTCAGGGAGACTGAGTGGATGTGATCATCGACGGATCATATTTGTTTTTCTATCTCCCATCAGTCTACATATATGGACATCACAGTATATCTGTGGGGAATTTAGAGACTTATTTAATTCTGGTGCTTTTATATACCTGTTTTTTATGTGCTGTCATTAACATTATAATCCACTGGAACCACACTGTTCTCACACGGAGGTGTGACAATGTCGCCAGTCGTAAGTACAACGTAGGATTATTAAATGATGAGATAAAACACAGTCAGTGAACCACATGGAGTGTTATATGTTATACGTGAAAGGTTGGGTTTTCACACACAACAGCTGTAAGTTTACAATAAGTGGTGTCTTTAATTCACTGCTAGACACTGATTAAAGTAAATGTGATTTTGCTAAGGCGTCATAAAATTATTAGCTTAAAAGTTGAGCGACAATTTTTTGGTGAAATTGTACAAAATGGCAATTAAATCTTTAACCGAGGTGTGTGAGGAACATTGCATGTCACTTCTATGTGTTTGAATGGTAGACAAGATTTATTGAAGGCAGAAAGGATGTCCAAGACAATGAACGTTCTGGAACGCCCATGCACACCAGAAACTTCTGAAACATTCAGCAAATGGAACAAATTGTTTGTTCCACAGCTGTGGAAAAATGGTTTCATTCTTCATTAAGACAATGCTCCAGCTCACACTACACTCTCAGTAAAGCAGTTTCTGACCCAAAAACAAATCACAGTTCCTGATCCCCCTCCCTATTCACCTGATGTGGCACCATGTGGCCTTTTCTTTTTGAGTAAGATCAAATCTGTGTCAGAGGATCAGTTTTAGAGTCTGTCAGAAGTTAAGAAAAGAATGGCAGACATTTTTCTGAAGAAGATCTACTGCCAAATGCAGCAGCGTGTTGAAGCAGAAGGGGATTGTTTTATTGCATTAGTCGCATTTTTTAATAATCATACCTGGTATGACATAAACCAGTTCTAATGGATTGGTTTAAATTCTGGTTAGAATTCTACTGACTAACATGTTTTCATTAGACTATAATTGGTTCCCACTTCTACTGTCACAAACTGGGGTCCATCTTTATGTGTGGATTTTTCGGGACTGGCAGCACTGAACAAGTTCATATTTTCACAGCTTCTGTTTTACATCATAGACTTTAGAAACACCTCCAAAATAATAAAGATGCATTTTCACAGTATAGAACCTTTAAATTGGATAAGAGTGGGATTTTAGGACTGGACTTCTTACCGGTGTGGGGCTTTCATTAATAAGATAGTCACCGTTAGAACTAGTTATATTTACATCACACTTTATACACTAAATACTGAGCTACAGCCACATCATCCCTGTGACTCTGGTTTTGGACACTAATCAGCCCTTGATAAATCTTACTTTTCTTTCTTTCTGTCTTTTTCTGAAACAGCAGTAGATAATTAGTGGCCACACAGGGAGATTACATGACATCATTTCATTTGTTATATAAATGAACTGTGATATAACCTGGTTCATGTGTAAACAAACTGAACAAAACCCCAAATGGCAAAATGTTTTGGTTTCCTCGTGACGTTTGTGTCCAGCTGGAAGCATTTCTTTTCACTTCATTCCTCTGCGGAGCATTTGATTTGCTGCAATGAGCATAACGCTGATGATAAATGCAATTGCAAAGGCACAAATCAAACTTTTCCGCACACATGTATGTTTCTCCTGCTGTGTTGGACTTGCTGTGGGAAAGATTTACAGACACATTAGTAGAGAGAAAAGAGGGAACACAGACTGAAACAGAGAGGGTGAAATAATGATGGCTCTGTGATACATACTGTCGATGTCCACATGTGACTCTGGACTGTTCAGGTGGTTCTCCTCGGTCATAATGATGTTTTCGATGTCTTTCATGGTGAGGTGGTCACGAAAAGTGTCATAGAGCAGCCTCTTCAGCTCGTCCACTGTCAGTTTCTGCATATCACACTGAGACGGGAAAACCCAAAGAGGAGAGGATTAGCTGAGGAAAAACCTGCTCTTTATGTAATGTTGCTACTTATATTACATTACTTACACTGATCAGCCACGACATTATAACCACTAACTGGTGAAGTGGTCAAAATGTTGATATTCTTCCAATGCCTTTTGTCAGTAGGTGGATGTATTAGGCAGCAAGTGAAGATTTAGCCTGCAAGTTGTTGCACTAAAAGCAGCAAATTGTCCAAACTAAGTAAGAATCTGAGCAACTTTAACAAGGACCAAATTGTAATGGTGTGACTGGGTCATTGCATCCAAACCTAAAGATCTTGTTGGGTGTTCTGGTCTGCAGTGGATAGTACCACAACAAAAGGATGAACGACCGGATTTCAATCCAACTGAGAATTCGTGAAATGTGTTGTAAAATCAGGTTAGATTCATGAAGGTCCAAGCTCACAGCTTACAGGATTTGAAGTATGTGTGACTATAATGTCTAATGTGTCATGTACTGCCAGTTATTACAGCAGCTTTCAGAGGTCTGGTAGAGCTCATGTCTTGGGTTAGAACTGTTCTTGTATCAAATGACGTAACCTACACATTATGTGGTAGTAACGTTTTATTCCCCTAGATCCTCTACTGGAGTGAGATCCAGATGTCCTTCCTTCTTCATGGGGTTCTGTCCAATGCAGGACCAGGACCACCGAACAAGATCCACAGTTTTGGAGATGCTTTGACCTAATTGTCTTGACATCATAATGTGGTCATTGTTTAGGTTGTTTTCATCCTTATGCTGCAAAATTTTTTGCTTCAAATCCATCATCTTCAAGGACTAACCTCATATAACGAACCCACTCACAGGTGACACTGGAGTAAGATAACTGACATTTTTAATGCTTCACCTGTCAGTGGTCGTAATGTGTATGTGTTTTATTAAGTGACAGGCTGACAAAGTACTGTGACCACTAGAGAAAGTAGTGAGTTATGTAGCTTTCATCCTGCTGAGTCCCCAAGACATAGAGACCACTAGACTTCAGGAGTTCACTGTTTGTTAATACACAAGACTAAACTGTGGTGGTTCTGGGCTTATAGTTTGGTGCAGTTCTTGCCATTACAAATCTGATGGGAAAAACTGTGATTTGTTGTTGGTTAAAGGGTTTTATTGGTTTAAAGAGGGATCAGTTCATAGAGATATAACTTGCTGATTTAGTATGTGGAAATTATAAGGCACAGTGTTAATGTGTGTCAGAGTTTGTGGTTGAAGCAGAAAACTTGATGATAGTGAAACAGGTATAGATTATGGAAACAATGATAGTCACACTTTATTCAGCCAGTCTGTATCTTGGTACAATGGTGGTTTTGGTGTCTGTAAGAAGGTTTCAGGTCTGCTACTGCACCCTGCAGCTGATAGCTTCATTAACATTAAGTTACCATTGGTTTTTAGTCTGCCATTTTGAGGTCACTCAGGTTGTGGCTTCCTGTTTGCCATTTTGGAATTATACGCTACAAGTGGCCATAATTAGACAAAAGGGGCGGAGCTGTAGGTGCACAGTGGATCAGGGGACTTATGACTGAGTTACAGCTGTAGGATACATTACTTACTCACGATGGTTTCACACTACATGATAATTAACCAGACTGTAGGCCTGTGTGGTGGCCCCACCAACTAACATGCAGTGTTAGTATTTTTGTTGCTTCATTGACATTATGTTATTTGTTTGAAATAATTTCACATAGTCATTTGTTGAATTATATTAATGCTTTATTTAGGATGGGTTGTTTTTTGAAATGGTGTGCACACATTTTAGTTAACATGCTGTCTTTTTTTTATTTGTTTGAGCACTTTGTCCTGAGGCCTGTCTGGCAAAAGACCAAAAGACTGTGGGGGCGGAGCCTTTACAGCTGAAAGCAGGAAGTGGGCCAAACCAACCACCAGAGAGAAGGGGGACATGGAGGCTCCTTTGTTACTTTAAAGATTTCTTTTCCATAATTAGTACATAGTTTCTGGTCAATTTCCTTTTAATTATTATTGTTGGATTTGGTAAATTACTTTTAAAGGGGTTTGGGTTATGTTTGTTGTGTATTTATTTTGGTAATTTGAATGTCCTCCTCATGTGTCTGTTTAGGCTGCCCTACCTGTATATATACCCCTGCTTTGTGTCATTTGTTGGGTCATCTTATTGTGTTAATACACTGCCTGGGTTGAGCTGTTGTTTAGTTGACCTTATTTAAATTGAGCCCCATTGTTTATTTATGTTGCACTTTGAAGATTTCTTTGCATTTCTTTGCAGTGTGTAAATGTCTGGGAACACAGGCTGTCTGTGGTGATTGCTTCTAGGTGGTGTACCCAGATTTCAAAATCTAGTGTTTTGCCAGCTCTAGTAAAACTTCATCAAGCATAGTCCAACAAAGTCATTTTGCAAAGTTCTTCGTGTAAACTCTGAACAACAGCTGAGTGTCTGTCAGAAAAAAGAATGCACAAAGATCCTTGACCTTGACTTCACTGCGCAGCCCTGGTCCTAGCCAGCTAGTCATGAATGAAAGATGGTGGGGCTACGTTGCACAGCGAGGGAGCTTCAAACATGGCTGCTGTCCCAGTCTGAGACCACACACAGCCTGGTACAAAATTCCACAGAGATGCAGACCCATGCATATTCTAACTTGTTTTCAAATGTGGTGGCCCTCGCTCTGATAATAGTCAGAGTCCTTGTATCCCAAAACTGAGCTTTTATGATGTTCACCTATGAGCTCTTGGCTTGGTGATTCTAGCTGCATTTGTTTTTAAGTTACAGGAGGGATGGATGGACAGACGGAACTGCCTGCCCTACCCACGCCTTGGGTAAAAAGTATTTCTACATTTTTTTCAGTTGTTTCTGTACAACAACTGCTAAACCTCATAATCTCTGTTGGTATGACTTCTGACTCTTATTAAATAAATTACACTTCTATAGTTAAGTCTTTCTCTCATCTATGCACCAAAAAGAAAGAGTATAAGCTTGCACATTTGGGAGGGCATCTCTGGATCCTCCTGAAAACTTTGAGCACTGATACACTTCATTTTCTCTGTTCTGGTGAACTGAGAA
Source organism: Pseudamia nigra (assembly GCA_029823295.1). Taxonomy (NCBI): domain Eukaryota; kingdom Metazoa; phylum Chordata; class Actinopteri; order Kurtiformes; family Apogonidae; genus Pseudamia; species Pseudamia nigra. Next base: position 8,224 of record JAQQAE010010476.1, on the reverse strand, counting down.
TACGTAAATTTGTGAGTTTACTGCATGGAACAAAAATAAGAAGAGCAACCTGGGAAATAAACAAAATCAACAAGAAAGTAACCAATATAAGCAACAAAATAAGATAGAAAATTCAATATAAACTGGCACAATATGTGGAGTTTGTAATGTAAATGGATCCACATATAACATTTTTATGTATTTTTGTCTTTAAATGTAAGAGACTATAAAACGTCTAGCAATATTAAATCAATATAAACAACAAAGTAATACACAATCTGAACAAAAATGAAGAAAACGATCAAAAAAGGAACAAGACATGAGCAAAGCTGAACCCCACTTGAGTATTTATGTAATGCAGTTTGTTAGAGGCACAAAAGTTCAGAAATACCATCAGAAAACCATAAAATTAAGCTGTTTTCTTTACATTTAAATCCAGGTGCCTGCAAATCATCTGCCACATGCTTATGAATGAACCACATCAGCTGTGAAATCAACATGCATCACAGTAAACACAACACTGGTGGAGACTGTAAATGAACAACTTTATCTTGTAAAAAGTTATTTGATGTGATACTGACGCTGCTTCACTGCTTTGCATTGTAATTTTAATTAAAACAGATGGCTCATCAGTGCGAGCGCAACCCCCCAGAACAGCTATGAGTGCAAAATTAAAGTATAAACGGAAGAAGTAAAAGACATAAACAAGATGATAATACAGGTGAGATGCAGTAAGAGTCATTGGTGTGGATTGAACAGGGTCTGGGGCTGTGGTGGGAGTGGGGGAGTCGCCCCCTCAATATCTACGCCAAAAGAATAAGTTTACATTAATGTTTTGCATTTTGTTCTAGAATTATTTCTTACAGTTGTGTTAAATGTTTTTATTCTATTACTTGTTCTTTTTCTCTTTTAAATGTCTCATTTGTGTTCATTTTCTGGATTATTTTGCCTGTCTGATTTTGCTGCTTATTTTGTTATTTTTTTATTATTTCCATTTTTATTCTTTTTGTAAACTTCTTCATTAAAAGCCCCAACTGACTGAGTACAGGAGACAGAAAATGCAGTGTTCAACAGTGAAAACCTCCGGGAGGATCCAAAGAAACCAGAACAAAAAACATGTACTCAATGTTGAAGCCAGAGCTACGCTGTTGTCTGCTTACCTTCCAAAAGACTGAGTCAAAGTCCGCTCCGTGGAACTTGTCAGGCATCCCAGCGGCCGAGAGTTTAGGACCAAGCAATGTGACAAATTCCTCAAAGCCAACCTGACCATCACCTGAGAAAAAACATACAATACACAAATTTGTCACACTAATGTTGGATAAAATGCGGCAGTTTACAAGAACAATCTTATAGAAACATAAGCTGGGTTTCCATCCAAAAATATCACATTTTTAAAGCAAATCTTCAGGAATTCAACAAAAGGAAATGTGCTTCTGTCTGTTTCCATCCACTAGCGTTGCAAATCTTGGAAGGCGCGTCAAAAGGGGTGCTAGATTTTAAGTTCCCAACTGCTGAATGGACGTTATGTCATTTAAAAAAATCATTGATCTGAAGCTAAGTACTGCATTATGAACTTGAAGAAAATGGAAATCTTTAAGTTTCCTCCATTTGTGTGCTCTGCAGCTTGTTATTGTGGCATCGCTGTGTGTTTATATAGATGTGCATCCCCGGTCGAGGCAGATGGCCGCCTACCCTGAGCCGCTGCTTCTGCTGGAAGTTTTTCCTCCCCCCTGTCGCCCTTGACTTGCTCTCGGTGGTTCTGTTGGGTTTAATCTCTGCATAGTCACGAGGTCTCAGTCTCGAATTGTGAAGCGCCTAGAGATAATCGGTGATTATGAATGCCGCTATACAAATAAAATTGAATTGAATTGAATGTGTTCAATGTTTCTCAGAGGAGAAACGTAGGAATCGTGTTGTAGCCTTTGCTTAACTATTAGTTTGGTTTAGTTGCCACCGATGCAGGAGGCTAACGTCATCCACATGTTTTGCATATCTCATCCACTTCGGTGTTACAATCAACAGATTGCTTTTTTTTGATACAGAGGACTTATTGATTAAAACTTGTCAAACTTTTTCAGAATTTGAGGTGTTTCTGTCGAGAAATTAAATTTGTATTTTGAAAATTCTTTCTTGGGATCACCAAGGAAATGTGTTTGGAGGAAACTGTCAGCAGAGGTGCCATTTTATAAACGCTCTCACATGTTGTAACAAAGGGTAGCAACAAAGGAATGATTATGATATCAATTGCTGCAACAACTTCTTGCATTTGTGGCCAATCAAGTTGTGACTTTCTAGTTGCAATTTTAGAGCAACACTGGACATGACCATATTTGGACAAATGGGGAAATGTGGGATTTTCTACGGAGCGTCTGTCTGTACCAGATTCCAGATGTAGTGTAAGTGTGTCCAAAGAAGGCTCATAAAACTGGAACAATGATGTTACACTCAGGTTTCCAAAGAGCTATTTGGAAGCTCAAACAAGGAACCTGTCAGCGCCACCATATAAGCAAGTTGCACATTTCTTATGAGCATGCGTGGTTTTTCAGAGTTGCTAATTTCGGTTAGTAAGCATTCCACACCGACCTGCAGATGATGTCAGTGATAATCGCAAATAACCCAACATGTCCTTAAACATCATTAAAAGTTAGCTTTAAGCCATAAGTGAATTACAATAACAGATGTTCATTGCAATCTGTCCTCCAACTGTGGGCACGTGAGCAAGGCCCTAAACCACTCAGATGCTCCCCGGGCGCCGCAGAGTGGCGGCCCGCCGCTCCCTCAGGGGATGAGTCAAATGCTGAGAAGAATTTCTTGTATGTATTTTATATGTTTTACTGTGATTCAGAAGTTTCCAATCACACAAAGTGTTTGCTATAGGCCACACGCAGTGAAGTGGACGTGATTCCTCCCTCTGTTGGTTTTGTATTTTGATTGATAAGGAAACTCAAACGCCATGATGTAACGCAACGGCAAACATCATGAGGAAACACGACACTAAACGTTATGATGTAACATGACGCCGCAGCGTTGACATTTGCTACAGGGCACATAACTCACAAACGTATCAGTAGGTTGTAATTCAGTACACGAACATACGACCGCCTTGGTCGTATCTCATTGGAGGACAGGCTCGTTCATTGGGTTGCATATGGTTGTTTTAATGACTATTATAAGCTACAACAGTGGAAAAACATGATTGCACTACATGATCTGGTAGCAGCCAACATTGTACATGTGAACCTCTGTTGTATTTAATATTGTAAAAAATGACACTGACAGATAACAAAGCTGGATGAAAGCAGTAAACGAATTACAACTTAATTAAACCTAATTGCTATCTCGTTCATGAATTAAATTTAGTTTGTAGGTACACCAATCATCATTAGATGTAAATGTTGAGACATTAAAATAATTTTGTTACACTGATAGAGCATATACCATTTAGTAACACTGAATTTTCATTAAACTGTCTTTGTTTTGGCTGCTGTTAAAAACTGAGCAGGTCCAGCTACACGATTGTCACACTATGAATGTATCCTTTGTCATGTCTGACAGGGCTGGCGTCTAGTAATACGTGGTGTCCTACAGGCTAGAGAAGCGAGCCTGGAGGATCCCCTGACCGACAGGAGATCTGGGTGGGGAAGGTGAAGGTCATCATCTGTCGCCACCCTCATCATCATCACCACTGTGGCCCTACAGCATAGCCCATAACCCTCAAATGCCCCCTCGGGATGGGTCAACTGCTGAAGAAAAATGTCATGTACTGTATATACTGTGCCTGTGTAAGGGAAACAATAAAGGTAACTTAAACATATAACTCAGTTTAAAAGATTTTCAACAGTATTTATGGAGATTTAACTGTAAAACAAAAGTATAGTAAGTTTAATAATCCTACAACCCACCTTCCTTATAGTCATGATGAAGACAATTGAGACGGGCTTTCACATCTCCGCTGATTAGAAATTCCATAATATAGGTTGACATACAGAGTGGACAGTTTCCAATTTCTGTATTTTCATCAATCCATCCATCCATCCATCCGTTAAATTGTATGTGTCAGAAGTGTTTTTGCCATCTACATTCAGTACAGATCTCTACATGCAGGTACTAGAAACCTGTGTCCTGAGAGGAGCAGGGGAGTCATCTTTAAAAACAGTCAGCCATTCTCTGAAACTTAATAGACACAAATTATGGTAAAGCAGAAACTCTCCATCCAGCCTATCCAACCGTTTAAAAAGTGAGTATGGAGGTTGACTCACTTTTGGATCCAGCCCCCTGTGGACAATGACAGCACTGCACTTTTTGACACTTATTTGACTCATGGCTCAGCCGCAGGCAGTTGTTGCTTGGAGTAATATCAGCATATGCCATGTGTATCAGCTGGAAAAAACTCCATTCAGAAAAAGGACAGATTCACAAAATCCAGTTGTAATATGTTGTTTGAAAGACACCTCCAAATCATAAAGATACACAGTTATGCATGTAAATATAGTCGGTGATGTGAACTTGACAATGAAGTGGATAGAAAATGCAAAGACCTGTGCATACATCATAAGTCTTAGTTTTCAATTCAGATTTAATATTCAGAAAAAAAAGTGCAGCCAGTATCAAAGTCTACTGTGCTTAGATCATTTCTCTCAGTAAAGATATTAATACACACAGATAGTGCTCCACCAAAACATAAAGTATTATATTCCAGTACATGTATTGTATTTTTATGTGATTAGAAGCAAGTTAACCTTATGCAGTAAAAGGGGCCCTGTCAGTGTTTTAATTTACAGGATTTCAGTATTTTCTTCAGGGCAGAGTTGGGGTTAATGTCTGTCCAGAAGGCTGCATACAGTAACTCACATGACTTGTAAATTGACTGTCCACATATTCGTCACATTGCAAATTATGAAATCTGCATCTAATTCAGGACCACATATGGCAGCACAGTGGTGCAGATCAGGACTGAAATTATCTGGTTCCATGTGACAAGCGCCGTTTATACCATCACAAGTACATAAATGTGAGTCGTATGTGAGCAGAAAGCTCAGATTTAGGACACTTTTGCCTGCAGTGAGAATATGAAAACCAGTAGAAGAGTCAAGCTGAGGAGGTACACAGTATATGGTAGTGAAAACCGGAGCCTGTGATATAATCCTCATTTTCCTACTGGTTACATACAGTATGTAGATGTAGGAGGAAACATAATCTAAACATAACCTGACAGAAAAGTATCTGGTATAAATAATCAACCTCTTGTATACGTATAATAATGCATGATGTGGTGTGTGAAATATTACTGGTGTAAGGCCTCATTTGTGGTGCTGCAGTGACATTTAATCTAACGTTCTGATTTCCTCTGATGCCACTCAAATAGCTCTCTAATTTAATAATCCACTGATTAAATATGCATGCTACATACATACAGTACACATGTCAATGTCAACTGAATCATCCAGTTATACTGTAACTACTGGGAAAGACCACTGATGTGCGCCTTCAATGTTGTATATCGCTGCTGGAACCAATAATTTCACCATCTATGTTTCAACCCATCCCATGTCTTGATTCATGTTCATAACTTTATAAACTGTCTTACACTGGCAATTTGAAATCGCGCCATCTCCAGAGAGTTATCATGCATAAGTGCAGGCTGAGTAGTGCACACTGTGTATGTCGGCCTTGGTGTTGTCATGGCCTCTGGCTATGCAAATGGAACGGGGGGTACAAAAAAAGCCTTCTGGCCAAATGTGTCTGATGGAGAGAGGGCAGGAGGGAAGGTTTATTTAACTGGTGGGTTGTGGGGAGACAAGAAACAAAGACAGGAGAAGATGAGGCAGTGCAGAGTGGAGAGAGAAATCAATGAGGATCTCGGAGAAATGATGATGACGCTATGAAAAAAAAATCAGTGTAGGTGGATGGCAAAGCAGAAGAAAAGACCAATGCAGAGAATAATAGAGTGAGCTAAGCATCAAACTAGGATATGCTGAATAAATGATGGGAAGACAGAAGGGATCAGGCCAAAGATGTAGGGTTAGTCAGGAGAGAGATTTTAAGTCAGGCATCTCTGGGTCCTCCTGGAAATGTGGAGCATCAAACACTGCATTTTCTGTGCTCTGGTAAATTGTTAATACATTCCACTGAGCAAAAATGCTACAATATTAATGAAAAATGAACAAACCAAATCAAGGAAATTAAGAAAATAATTTTTTAAATGAAGTAAAAAATACAGTTGTCACAAAAATAAACACAAAATGCAAAATAATAAACAAAACAAGCAGTAAAATTAAAAGAATTAAAAAATAAATATATAGCAAAATGGGAAAAGGAATAAAACAATCCCCAAAATGAATAGATTAGTAAAGAAAATGAACAAAATAAACAATAAAGGGAGCAATAATGAGCAAAAATAATAACAATAATTAAGAAAATGTCCAAAAAACTTGAGAAAAATCAACAAAAGAATGGAAAAATAATCAAAACTCAACCCAACCATGAGCAAAAATGTCATTATTTGTGTAAAGCAAAGATTTTCAACCCAATGTTACCTATTAGCTACAGTAAATTTACTACAAAACTACAAATCCATGTATCTATAGCTACAGATCATGCAATACAAGAGCAAGAACGGTCTATAAGAGAGAGGACGCAGAGAGTAAGAAACAGACCTGCACCCATGCATTGATGCAGAGAGCAGAACGCACACCTGTGGAGCATTTTAAACTGTAGTCCTGCAATTTCCATGTGTGCAACACAAACATACAGACAGAAGAAAAGATAAACCTGCTTTATTAGTCTGTGAATGTGACCAACAGAGAGTCACCTGACGACTCGAACGCATCTCGCTTTCCTGTCAGTGGACACATGCAGATAGAGCCAATCAATGAGGTCACAATCGAGCTGACGGGAGGGGCTCATTATTGCAGGTGATTTACATCAGACTAGAATAGCACTCAGAGCACAGACCTCTGCCACGGTGCATAGTGCACACTTCTGATAGATCTGGAGCCGCACCAAAATCCATCATAATCGACTGAATATATATTAAAAATATCATAAATATGCCAAAACCATTAATTCACTCCCTATTATATCAGCGTTGGTGGTAGATTCAAGTCTATATATGTTTCTGCGCAACTGATGAAAAAAAATATACTGGAATCAGCCAAATCTTGGTTTTAACTTGGATCCACACCAAATTGAAGGTTGAAACCATTCTGCTAAATATCTCAGATTTTTTTCATCAAGATCCATATATTATTCATCAAGAAGTTACTGAAAACATTGAAAAAGATCCTATCTAGTAACATTAAAGTACATGCATTGTTAATTATGACAAATATCAGGGTGTGAATCATCTAAACACTCATTTTAAAAAAATGACCCTCTGTCCAGTGATCAGATGTTGAAGTCATTTTTTAAATCATGTTTTATGTCTTTAATATTTCCTATTTGTATTCTATGTTTGGTTTACTTTTGTGGTCTAATGTGTAAACGATCGTGATAGAGAAACGACCGTGACCTCCAGGCCTGTAGATGTCACCCTCATTCTTGCCCCATTGAATTATTGTACTGGTTGTCTGATATGCAAATGAAAGTTAGCATAGGTTAGCTTACCTGTCCAGAAGAAAATTGGTGACCTCAGCGTGGATTTTCAGCGCTTTCAGATTTGTCAGCTTGCACCAGCGATCAAAAGCAGAACAGATATTTATTTGGGTTTTGCTGTTCTGTCATTTATTGTGTTGTATTTAGAAGAATGACAGAATGAATGTTTGCCTTCACATGAAGCCATTTCTCTGCAGGATTCATTCACCACGTCTGGCAACCTGATGGAAATGACCTGTGACATCGACCTTGTGATGTTGCTGGCTGTGACATCCTCACTGGGCGACTGTAGGTCCAGTCATCCATGGTTCTTTAAATGATTTTTTAAATTTTTTTTCAACATATTTTTCAAGAATATAAAGACTTTAACTGTGCACTTTGTTGATGTATTTTTCTTTTATTTCGTTTTCCTGAAAATGCTGTCCAGTAGACCTTTAACATTAGAGTCAATGGCGTGTGAGTTGCTTTTGGAATGAGCCCCTAGTGGACACTGACAGTACTGCAGTGTTTGACACTTCTGGTGCACAATGCTGCCATGAATGTTTCGGCAAAATTAAATGTCCACACCTTTTCAAAGCTAATTTTGCACTACTCTTCTTTAGTAAATCTCAATAGTAATACCGTAATATTCACACTATAAGCCGCGGCTTTT
>JAQQAE010010475.1:0-14082 GCA_029823295.1 Pseudamia nigra | reverse complement strand
GACATTCACCGAGTTGTTCTGAAGCCACTCCTTCCATATCTTGGCTGTGTGTTTAGGGTCATTGTCCTGCTGAAAGATGAACCATCGCCCCAGTCTGAGGTCAAGAGACTCTGGAGCAGGTTTTCATCCAGGATGTCTGTGTACATTGCTGCATTCATCTTTCCGTCTATCCTGACTAGTCATCCATTTCCTCCTGCTGAAAAACATCCCCACAGCATGATGCTGCCACCACCATGCTTCACTTTAGGGATGGTGCTTGGTTTTCTCCAAATGTAACACCTGGCATTCGCTCCAAAGAGTTCAATTTTTGTCTCATCAGACCAGATAATTTTATTTATCATGGTCTGAGAGTCCTTCAGGTGCCTTTTGGCAAACTCCAGGTGGGCTGCCTTGTGCCTTTTACAAAGGAGTGGCTTCCATCTGGCCACTCTACCATACAGGCCTGATTGGTGGACTGCTGCAGAGATGGTTGTCCTTCTGGAAGGTTCTCCTCTCTCCACAGAGAGGTGGAGCTCTGACAGAGTGACCATTGGGTTATTGGTCACCTCCCTGACTAAGGCCCTTCTCCCCTGATCACTCAGCTCTAGGAAGAGTCCTGGTGGTTCCAAACTCCTTCCGCTTGCAGATGATGGAGGCCACTGTGCTCATTGGAACCTCCAAAGCAGCAGAATTTTTTCTGTAATCTTTCCCAGCTTTGTGCCTCGAGACAATCCTGTCTCAGAGGTCTACAGACAATTCCTTTGTCTTCATGCTTCGTTTGTGCTTTGGCAAGGCAAGTCACGTTTATTTATAGAGCACAATTCATACACAAGGCAATTCAAAGTGCTTTACAGTTAGATCAAAGAAGACATAAAATCAACACATAAAACATAAAATGAATGAATTAGTAACATTAAAAGTCCAGAGTGCAAAAAATATGCTTTTAGGTGTCAAATGCACAGGTGAACAGAACTGTTTTCAGCCTGGATTTGAACATTGTCAGAGTTGAGGCCTGTCTCACATTTTTTGGGCGTCTGTTCCAGGTTTTACATACCTGCATAAAACTAAAACGCAGCCTCACTGTGTTTAGTCCTGACTCTGGGAACCAGCAGGAGACCACTCGCTGAGGTTCCTACGGCCTGAGGTGGTTCATGTGGCGCTAACATGTCAGAGATGTACTTTGGTGCTAAACCATGAAAGGACTTGTACACAAGCACAGCAGTTTTAAACTCTATTCTCTGAGCGACAGGAAGCCGGTGCAGAGACCTGAGCATTGGACTAATGTGGTCGTATTTCCTGGTTCTGGTCAGGTCTCAAGTAGCAGCGTTCTGGATGTACTGAAACTGTTTTACATCTCATTTAAAGAGGCCAGTGAGCAGGCCGTTAGTCGACTGGAGCCAAATGCATGGATCAGTCTCTCTAAGGGCGTACTCACTCTAGCGCCATTTCAGCTCGCTCCGCGCCAGGGCCCACTTCACACCTTTCCATATTTCTGCGCCTTTCTGCTCACATTACTCGGTGCCTTGGACCGATGGCTGTTGACCATTGTTTTGACATGAGTGTAGTGAAGGACACAATCATTTTTCGTCATCATCACATACGGTCGCCGTGCTTGTACGCGTGCATGACCAACCGTACCATGCCCTGGCCCACCTGTTTCATCCGGGCCGAAGCCCGGTGCCAGAGCGCAGCTCGGTTGCACTCACATTGCTAAAATGATCTGCGCTAAAGGTCTGAAACGTGCCCAGGCACGGAACGAACTGTCAGTGTGAGTACGACCTAAGTCTGGTTTAGACACTATACCTCTGATTTTGGCAACGTTTTTCAGATGGTAAAAAGCTGCTGACGTTATTGATTTAATGTCGACATTTAGGTTCAGGTCCGAGTCCATGATTACTCCTAGATTTCTTACCTGGTTTTTGGGTTTTAGAGACACAGACTCAAGGTGACTGATCACACTTTCTCTTTGTTTCTTTGGGCCAAAGACAATGATTTCAGTTTTGTCTGCGTTTAGCTGGAGGAAGTTGTTTTGCATCCACACACTGATCGGTTTGATGCAATGACGTCAGTGACATATAGATCTGGGTGTCATCTGCATAGTTATGGTAGGACACATTATTGCTTTGTATTATCTGACCCAATGGAAGCATGTACAGATTGAATAAGAGAGGTCCCAGTATTGATCCCTGAGGAACCCCACATGTCACAGCCAATTAGTTTGAGACACCAGTGCCAATTTCAACAAAGTATGACCTGTCCTCAAGATAGGACTTTAACCAGTTTAGTGCAGTGCCAGGGAGCTTTGACGTGCACTGTCAACCCTGGGACCTTATATCGACAGGTGTGATGTTTCCAAATCATGTCCAATCAACTGAATTTACCACAGGTGGATCCAATTAAGCTACTGGAACATCCCAAGGATGATCAGTGGAAAAAGTTACACCTGAGCTCAATTTTGAGCTTCACGGCAAAGGCTGTGAATACTTATGGACGTGTGATTTCTCAGGTTTTTTTATTTTAATAAATTTGCAAAAATTTCAAAAAACACTTTTCACATTATGGGGCGTTGTTTGTAGAATTTTGAGGGAAAAAATGAATTTTGGAATAAGGCTGTAACATAAATTGTGGAAAACGTGAAGTGCTGTGAATACTTTTAAGGATGCACTGTGATGTGAAAAATCCGTTAACTATCAGAACAGAGAAAAACGCACCCGCTTTTCATTTAACTTGGCCAAAAACGAGAGGTTTGAATTTCTGTTGCTGTGTTGGGGATGTAGCAGCACAGAGCGATTGCATCAGACCATCCTCCTTGTCTTACACCCTCAGTCAGGGATGGTACACGTATGGTATGACGATATCCATGGCATTGACAGAAAAGTGGTGTCGTCCCTCTTTTGCATTTAAAGCAGACCTACCAGAAAATGTGTTTGTGTAAAATCCTCATTTTCAGCTGTTTCCACTCATGTAGGATTAGGAGCTTAAACTTAAAATACATATTCTGGGATCATGTAAAGACGTACATTAACCTGTTAATAATGCTTACAATATGTTTCCTTTAATGGCTTTTCACACTAATGTTGTGACAAAAATATGTTATTAAAGAAAGAAATAAATGGTAGAATTTTAGAATCCATACAAATAAAATGAAAGTTGAAATGTGCTATTTATCAGCACTGTGGAGGTCATATTCTGTCATTTGACCCACAATCCTTTTGTGAGGAGTACTATCCATTCTGTTTGCATCTGTTTCCCCCTCGTCCTTTGTCCCTCTGCCATTTTTTCTTCCCTCCGCAACTGTCTTGGTGGCTGCCTCCTGCGATGCCACCTTTGGCCCTTTTCCCAGCAGTCTCTGTGCACTGACAGGTGACCTCATGGAGCATTGGTCTCACACGACCGCCTGGGCCCACACAGATGTGTCCCCGCCACTTGTCCTTTCCCGTCCTGCGTGGTGTAATGTGGACCCAACGTCGTCCTGAGGGCTGCTGCCCTTCTTTAATTTCTGCTGTTATCCTGCTCTCCTTCACTACTTTATCCATTACGGTACTTTCACAGTTTGCAGCAACTTTTGATGTAAACTCACTCTCATGAAATTTTGGCTGATGTGCCAGCTTCTTAAGCTTCATTCTTTTGTTCCTCAATCCATTTAATCTTGTCATATCCCTCAGTTTCTTGGCTCCCTTTTCTCCCTTTTCTTTTGCTTTTTTAATTTTGACTATTATCAGTTGAAACTCCTTTAGGCTTCTTTGTTACCATCAAAAACTGAAATAATGCAGAAAAACAGCAAAAATAAAAACTGAAAAATGTCATGAATGTCCTTAGTCACAAATATTTTGTCATTACTTAAGGTTTTGTACCATGCAGCCATTTGTGGTCACATCTGGGTGATAAAAGTGTTATTCAAAGCAATAGGGCATCTGTGGAAATTGAAACGAAAGAAAATACATTCAAAGTGTCGTAACAATGAGGGCCACTCGAAGTTCTAAAAGACCTTTTAAATTCAATGCCATCAAAAAGGAAGGTGCATGTTTTCACAGGGGCAGTCGAGGTGTCGCCTTGTCATTCGAACAAGCAAGCGGAAAGCAATGAATTTGATGGCAGCCTGTTGCCAAGACGAATATTCCATTATCCATCCATCCATTATCTTCCACTTATCCTGATCAGGGTCACGGGGGCAGAAGCTCAGACTTCCCTCTCCCCAGTCACCTCCTCCAGCTCCTGCTGGGGCCCCCCCAGGTGTTCCCAGGCCAGCTGAAAGACATACTGTAGTTCCTCCAGCATGTCCTGGGTCTGCCCCAGGGCCTCCTCTCAGTTGGAGATAGTTTTGGCAACTGGGGATTGGACCACCTGGGCCCTCACCTTCAGCTGCCACCCAAATCACACAGCACCTGATCCTTCCTGCAGGTGGTGGGCCCACAGGAAGGCATTGTCATAAGGGGCTTCTGAATCGTCTGACCTGTCACGTAGGACCAGTTTGTCTTGGGAGACCCTACCAGGGGTTGTCCCTGACAGCATAGCTCTGAGGATCACTCAGGAATGCAAACCCCTCCATCACAATAAGGTGGCGATTCAAGGAGGGGATGAATATTCCACTGGTGAAGTTGAAACTTACAAATGTCTTCTGCCCGCTTAATAACAGCATGTCACTGTCGGGTGCAATTTGCCAAAGTCAACTTATTTAAACTGCATTTATAAAGTTTCCGAAAATACATTTACACCTTGATCACTGTTTATAAATTGTGAAAAGGATCCAGTGGCTTCCATCAAACTTATTTCTACAAATAATATATAAATTAATTGAACCAGCTTATTTGCTGTATTTGAACTATCTGTACATTTATGTGTAAATACTTCTCTGATGGCGTTGATAAAATAAAGTCTTTGGATTTCCCCTCACAAGTGCCTCTCTGTCTTTGCCACTGACTTCATTGTCTTGAACATCAGCCATTTTTCACAAGCTCATGTTCTGATTTTTCACTTGCAACATCACAAGGCCAGTAATTTCTATGGGTTAAATCATTCCTGTGAAGGTACAACTTCCATTATATGCTGGTGATTTCAGAGCTATGACCTCAGCCTTTCCTAAAAGTGGTGTTGACAATCTGCTGGCTGTTGGAAATGAGTTTCATAAACAGAATAGCAGCCTCGTGAGTGCATATTCCTGCTGCACCACACAGTGTTACATGGAAGACACATTCCATCCCAACCTTTCTACAAATAGTACTTTTCTATAATTAATACTTTGAAGCCAATGTTACCAGTTGCCTGTGGTGATGGCACGGAAGTTTAATCTGATGAACAAAGGAGAAGACAGGATTAAGATTTTAACCTCCACTGCTCCAGTAAATATCCAGTGGCATAAACATAGCCTCTCCTCCCAAACACTAAACTGAACCCAGTACGAGCATGCATGATTAAATATTACCATTTGGATCCCAAGGCAGCTCGTTGCTCAAAACTAAATTAGCATTTTGCAAGACCAACACCTCATCTAAAGTTCCCAGGTCAGTAGTTGCAAAATTAAAAAAAATAAAAAAAAACATTTATTGCAAGAATGTGAGATGCAACCCAGAAATTGGAAGGTGACCTTAGAAAAAAATAAATCTACTGTCTGATGGGAAAATACAAAGAAAAGTGGTTGGGATGAGTAAGGTGGGGGCATATTGTGGTGAAAGACTGGGATTAAATTGCCCACAAAAGTCATCTCTTCATCTCATATTTTTACTTTGTGTCTGCTTCAGAGCAGGGCAGCGGCGGCCGGGCAGTGGCAGCAGCAGCAGCCATACAAGGTAACCTTTCTCTAATTGATGTCTGTGTGTGCCCAGCACACCAGGCGGCCATATTGTGGGGGAGCAGAGAGTAGCCTAGTCCTCAGCATGTGGTGAGCTCCGACAGGAGGGGGTTGATGCAGCCTTGCAGTTTGAGCGATGCACCACAATCAGCTGCCAGTGGAACAGGCACAAGCTGAAGAGAGCTTTAATTTCTCAATGAAGAGCAAACTGTCAGCATTCCCCCAAAGACAATGTGAATTCTTCAGCTTCCAGGGAATGTCTAGTATGTAACCTACTGAAGGAAACTATATTTGTCCCACATGTGAACAGTTATAAAGCAAAGATTTTAAGTTAAAGTGAATTGCTTTGTAGCCTCTTCTGCTGAAGGATTAATTTTAACATTTAAATGGCGGCATCTTGTTCTTTCTTACTGTTCTGGGATCTCAAAATGTCATTTTGTCATCAAAACAAGCTTTACAATGTGATAACCGGGTATAAAGGGAGGATCCCCAAAAGGCTCAGTCGTTCACAGTCAAGTATGGGGCGAGGTTCTCCACTTTGTGAACCGTGTGAGCAAAGAGTCCAACAGTTCAAGAGCATTTCTCAATGTACAGGATCTACAGCCCATAATATCTTCAAAAGATTCAGAGAATCTGGAGACATTTCTACAAGGAACAAAAACAACATTGAATGCCTGTGACCCTCAGGTAGCACTGCATTAACAACTGACATCATTTGGTGAAGGATATCACCATGTGGGCTCAGGAACGCTTCAGAAAACCATCGTTAATTAACACAGTTTGTCCTACATCAAAAGTGCAAATTAAAAATTTAACCATGCAAAGTGAAAATCGCATATCAACAAAACCCAGAAAGGCCGTCAGTTTCTCTGGACCCGAGCTCATCTGAGATGGACTGATGCAAAGTGGAAAAGTGTGCTGTGGTCTGATGAGTCCACATTTCAAATTGATTTTGGAAATCATGGACGTCGTGTCCTCTGGGCTAGAGAGGAAAAGGACCATCCAGATTGTTATCAGTGCAAAGTTCAAAAGCAGCATCTGTGACGGTGTGGGGATGTGTTAGTGCCCCCCATAGGTGACTTGCACATCTGTGAAGACACCATTAATGCTATAAACGAACATACAGGGCTTCGGAGCAACATATGCTGCATCCAGGCAATGTCTTTTTCAGGGACGTCCCTGATTATTTCCATATGACAATGTCAAAACACATCCTGCATCTGTTGCAACAGTGTGGTTTTGCAGTAGAAGTGTGCTAGTCTGGCCGACTTGGAGTCCAGGCCTGTCTCCAATAGAACATGTGTGGTGCATTATGAAGACCCGGGCTTTTGAGCAAATGAAGTCATATATTAAGGAAGAATATGATAGAATTCCACCTACAAAGCTTCAACAATTGGTGTCCTCAGTTCTTAAACACTTACTGAATGTGGTTAAAAAGAAAAGGTGATGTAACACAGTGGGTAACGTACCCCTGCTCCAGCTTTTCTGCAATGTCTTGCAGGCATCAAATTCAAAAGTGAATATTTGCAAAGAGAAAATGTTTAAACTGCCAACAAGTTTAACAGTTTGAACATTAAATATTGTGTCTATGTAGTTTATTCAATTTAATATAAATTGAAAAGGATTTACAACTCATTGTATTTAGTTTTTATTTCCATTTTACACAACATTTCAACATGGTAAATAATGTTTTAATGTGTCATTTAAAACAATATCACACTCTTCAATCTACAAGTTTCAATTTTGAAATCATCACAATAAACGGTAAACATGAGGCATGAACATAAAAAGTTTTCTGCAAAGACCTTACGTCTCCTTTCCTTCCACCAAATACCTGACAAAAACATATTAAGCATCCTTTTATCGACTTTAAAGAGTGAAACGGCGCTTTGTGCACAGACTGAGCTCTGTAAATACCTTCATCCAGCGCAGTGGCGACTCAGGCATGTGGAACTGTCCTTGGTGCTGATGACTCTGTACACACTGGAGCTCTCCATGGTTCTGAAACAACTTGCATTTTGGTACACTTCAGGAGCACTTGAGTGTATAGCAGCCTCTGCAATTGTTCTTTAAACATCTGTTATTTCCCACAGGAGGATTTCCTGAAGCTTTTCACACAGAAGGACTTCCACACCACTAAGCAGTGTTGTCGTGCTGAAAGCCACATCAACTTTTATTAATCCAGAAGAGCTTTGCTGAACATGCTTTTTTCAGCAAACACTTGGTTTGGCACTAATGCAGTCACACTCAGAGCACCACAGTGTTCATTGAATCAATTTAATTTTAATATAACTTCTGATGCCTTGGTCTTGTTTTGCTTCTGTGAAAGCTGCCCTGTTATGGAGTTTGTAGTTTTAGTCATTGACTTGGCTACAAGGCTGGGAGAAACAAACAAAAATAATATACTGCCCATCCATCCATCATCTTCCACTTATCCTGGTCAGGGTCACGGGGGCAGCAGACTAGGCAGGGAAGTCCAGACTGCTCTCTCCACCAGCCTCCTTCATCTCCTCTGGGGGGTCCCCCAGGCTTTCCCAGGCCAGCCAAGAGACATAGTCCCACCATCATGTCCTGGGTCTGCCCCAGGGCTTCCAGTTGGAGCCAGTTTCAGCAACTAGTGATTGGACCACCTAGGCCCTACCTTCAGCTGCCACCCAAACCACACAGCACCGGACCCTTATGACCCCTCCTGCAGGTGGTGGGCCCACATGGATGCATAGTCATAGGGGTCTTCTGAATCACTCTAAGTCTTAGTCACCTAGGACCAGTTTGCCTCCTAGGATCACTCAGGCCCGCAAACTTTCCACCATGATAAGGTGGCAATTCAAGGAGGGGGCATGGAAATACGTTTTAAATTTCAGGAATGCAGAAATACATAATCAATCAATCTATTCATGATTATTTTGTGTTTTAGAGGAGCTTTGATTGATTATTATCTCCATAAGCTCATGTACTGGTTTGTAAGGGAAGTTTATGCTGTTTCTGCAGTAAACACACCATTATTCAGACTATTTACAGACTTTACATCAAACAGCTGATAAAGTGCAGGTCAGAGGGACTGAGTCATGTGCTGGATTTCATCTGTCAGAACACAAGTGGTTTAAAGTCAGGAATTGCACTGTGAATACCAGAGAGACACTTTGTTAATGCAGAAGACTGAGCGGTGTTAAACATTGTAACACATTTTAACCGGTGATTGGGAGGTGGGGTTAATATGAAGGTTGAGAAAAACAACAGCCAGATGTACAAGGGAAGAAAGAGCATTCCTCCAGAAGCCTGTTAAATTGTCTGGAATTGCTCCCAGTTAAAAGCATCAAAAATATAGAGCATGTCGTGGGGCAGACATGCTACTTTTGTTCAAAGTGTAATTTAGCGTTTACACTTCCTGGTCTTTACAGACCTCCTGCAGTTTGTGGCTGACGTGCACTTGCCAGCAGAAAGCTCCCATGTTCAGCCACAAGGTCACTGGTTTGCAGAAACATAACACGAGTCAAACCGTTCACTGACACCAAGATTGGAGCACAGCAGGTATTATTTTCACAATCATCACAGCAGGAGGAAACAGTCCACCCAGCAACAGGAAAATGACCATTTCATGCACAAAAGTATTTGATCTGATGTATGACTTTGTGCTCTCTTTGTGTATCTTTAAGATGCACAGTGGCCTTGTTATGTTATGCATTTATTTCCATTGTCTCATAGTTTATTGTTAATAGTATAATTCAATATCCAACATATTGACTCATTGTATCTTGTGTTTTGTGACTTTTGTGTCTCTACCGCCTGGTTTAAAGGTCCAAGTGGTAGATTTCATATTGATCTCCTTGCAAAAATTGCACAAAAAGTGAAAATACTTATATTTTCTTCACTGTACAACAAGATGCATACATCTACAAAGGGATTGGGTCAGTTAGGAGTTTGCTCATGAGATTCTGCCATGTTTCTAAAGCAGCCCTTTATTTTGTGTTTTACAGCAGATGGTGTTCAGCATGAAGGCAGATTAATGTCCACGGGTAAGAGTTAATAATCACAAAACTCAGGATGGACAAAATTATTACTGGGTTGCAGAGGAGTTGATGAACAGACTGGAGGACAGAGAAAACAGTTTAGCTGTCATATCAGTCAAATATGATGCGTCGTCTGTCTGTATTTTATCATCTGTGTCAAATGATTGTTCACTCAGGCACACAAACCCTCCACCATGATAAGGCAGCGATTCAAGGAGGGGGAAGCAAGAAATGACTTCACAAAACTCATGCAAAATTCCTTTTTGGCCTTCATCTGTTTGGGAAATATTATCCACTTCTCAGAAAATATGATTGATCACAGTAGAAGTTAGTTATTGGTTGTTGGGTGATGCTGTATAATATGCTATTTTTGAATCATAATGACAAGTGGAACCATCAAAATAACCCTGATCAAAAGATTAGGTATCCTTGAAGGACCTACAGGAGAATATGTTGGAAATTTATGACAGAAAAAGAAAATATCTAAAGTATGGTGAATGCCAGACAGTCCTGTTCGAAATAATAAAAAATGAGAGGTTTTGTTGATACCGAACCACAGACCAACAAACAATTCAGCTACACTTGCCAGAAAAATGCAGTGAAAAAACAACACACAAGATTTGTAGCTGCTGCAAGATGCACAATAAGGAGACACCCTCGAGTTGCCAGAAGAAAGTCATTACCACACCTACGCCACAACCCGCTTACAATACACCAAACAAATTGCTGTGTATATATAGCTCTAAACTGAGACGGTTGGTTTAAGTGGTCATTTTTCTTCGCTCCATATGAGCTCAGTCAGCCACTGAAGAATTGAATCAGAAGTCAAATGCATTGTGCACCGCATCTCCCCTGCTCTTTCAGACACACAGTCCTCATAAACACCAAATATTAAACTGTCTGAGCTCTGGTGTCGCATCACCTGTGATCTCAGTCCATACAGAGTCGGACTGAGCGCTCGAAGGAGAAAAAACACAACAACACTGAGAGCCGAGGTCGTCATGACGGCTTCGCCAGCTGCTGTCGAAGGGGCCCGACTGGCTGAAGCGTCCCATCATGCACGTATAGTGCAATGTAATACGTTTA
The DNA here is from genome assembly GCA_029823295.1 of Pseudamia nigra. NCBI lineage: Eukaryota > Metazoa > Chordata > Actinopteri > Kurtiformes > Apogonidae > Pseudamia > Pseudamia nigra. Next base: position 3,222 of record JAQQAE010010475.1, on the reverse strand, counting down.
CATATTTTTCACACTATAAGGCGCACCCTCAAAAAATGATCCATTTTTGGTTTTTTTTCCCATACATAAGGCGCATTACGCAACACAAAACTTTCTGAAAAATTAAAAATTTTATAAATTGAACATTTATTCAAGATTTTCCACAATAACAAAAAGTCATACTAAAGCATTTTGACAGATTTTTGAGCGCCGTGTACCACATACTGACTTCGAACCGATTTTACCATAAGCACAAACCAGGAAAAATCCATATATAAGGCACACTTTCGATTTTTGAGAAAATTAAAGGATTTTAAATGCGCCTCATAGTCCGAAAAATACAGTATATAAAGATAGACATGAAATTATTTGATTTCATGTGTAGGATGTATTGAATTACTGAATAAAAACTAATTATAAAATGAGTGAAACTGAAGTAATTTGTTACCTTTTAGATTATTTATATAGCACTTTTCACAGAAAGAATCACAAAGTAAAATAAATGCTTGAAATAAAAACAAAGAAACACACATATACAAGTTCATGTTAACGGGAGCCTGTGGATGTAAAGATTTAAAGGTGAGGACCAGAATTTTAAAAATGAATCCTAAAAGGAACTGTTAAATCCGGTGGGATTCAGAGGTCTGAAGCTTGGAGGCAATGAAATTCCTTCTGCCTCGGACATCGAATCCAAATGGAGAACAATAAAAAGCATCAATAAATAGAAAGGTTCTGGCTTTGACGAGAGTTCACCACTTTGAAACACTCCTCAGCGAGAAAAAGCAGTTTGTAATTCGTCAATTTTGTGATGCACTAGAAAACTTGCAACAGATTTTCTGACGATTCGACTGGACAGATGAGGCCCGGACACCGGTGTGTCCTTGGGATCCTGTTTTTGGGGGCAACAATTAATGTCTCTGTTTCATTGGAGTTTAACTGTAGAAAGTTTGGACTTAGCCACCGTTAGCTGCTAGTCAAATAGGTGATTATGGAAAACAGCATGTGTAAGTCAGGACTGCAAGAGTATAAATCCATCATCTGTCAGACTATAAAAGATAATAATAACATAAATCAGCACAGTTGTTCTTCCTGGTGTAATGACGTGGGCACCTGTCGTCGACCAGCTGCTGCTTTAGACGGAGGATTTTTTCCTCATGTTTGTGGTTATTTTGCCTTTTAATGTAATCCATGAATTGGAAACGCTGTCTTATTTAATTATGTATTCCTCATAGCAGCCTTCGTTCTCAGCTACGACGTCAGCGGCCGACAAATGCAGCCCACGACGACGGCTGGAAACACAAACATTGTAATATTAATATTTGCTTCAGTACAAACCATAAAGCCTGTGACACTTTTTTTTCAAATCACTCACAAGTGAATTCCATTGCCAAAAAAAGTTTTAAAATAAGAGTTCTTAAATGCTTTTAAATAAATGACTTTCCACATGGATAAATTTCATGCTTTTGGCTGTCAGGATATGAATCTCAATATTTCATGTTGGCCATATTTGGGTCTTAATTAACAATAGAGATTTAAAAACAACACAGCATCCGATTTGTCTCAGAGACCATCCAGCATCATGTCGTGCTATAATGGACTTGTATCCTTTTTGGTGAATTTTCAGTGTTTTACCATTTTGAACACGAGTGAGGAATTTCAAACTGAATTTACATTTTTTATTTCATTTGAGCCATCACACTGGGCCTCTCAGACTCTCTGAATCCTCAGCTATGAAATTAAATTTTTTTCTTGGTCAGGAAGGCAAGTAAGTGACTGTACTAAAAAAATTATAATGTGCTTGGGTATTTTTTCTGCTATTTGTACAGCAAGCTGCAAGTTGTCAAGGTGTTTTACCAAAGCATTAACACTAAAATCATACCCAACATGCTAACAATGTCTGCTTATTCATTCTGAACAATGATAATAGGTCAATTAGGCTCATTATTAGTTTAAAACGTATTCATTCATTTTTTTCTATATTTATTTACTGAATCCATTTCCTTCAGTTCTCTTTATCTTGATCCTTGGACAAATGTTTCTAACCCGTGGTGACAGTTAACATGGGTGTTTGTGTGTAACTTGTTACTTTTTTCTAACGATGCACAACACATGAATTGCACTTTCGGCTCCACCTCGAAAAGTGGATATATCTTCTTACATTTCATTTCCTGTCTTTCTCGTAGGATCAGGGGTGTTAAATCTTTTGTCGTAGAGACCCTGCATGATTTCTTTCCAACCATCAGTTTAATCACTGATGATTCGCTGTGGCGACCCCCTGAAGGGAACTTTGATTTGCAGGTCTGACCTTCACAGCTATTATTTGTGTAATAAACCTTTTTTTTTTATCCCAACAGCTTGTGGTGAGCAACATTGTACTTACACTGTAATTACATTGTTAGTCGCTACATATTTAGTGAGTTACAGAGTTAATAAGTGAGCATTCAGCATTGGCGTCCACACGGCTTCAGTTAGCCTCCAAACAGCAATTCAGAAACCAACAAGTGACATCACCGTCACTCTTCACATACCACCGACTGCTGGAAAATAAGTGAGCAAGCACTCAGTTATGCTTCATAAGTTTAACGGCTCATTCCTTCAAAGAGATAAACTCAGTTCGTGAAAAAATACACAATGAATGCTACGTTGCTACATTGGTGTGGTTTTAAGAATTGTTTGCTAGCCTAATATTTTATGAAATATATTCTGTGCTCTGAAATTACACAGTAAAATAATGACTATATAGTTTGTGCTGAAAAAAAAAGAAATACTTGTCTTTAGGGAAGAGCCCAGCATCTATAGCATTATTTAATAATTTTTTTGTTAGCCCGATATGTCTAATCTATATTTACATCTGTAATTAAATAGGTTAAATGTAGGTTTTGTTTTATTTTATTTCAGTGTTGAATTATGGTGTGTCACACCTTGTTCATCTATGTTCAGTTACTCAGCTGTCAGCAGACAGCTTCCCGCCGAACCGTCACTGCTTGGCCGAGATCTCATAAATGTCACGCAACACAGCCCTTGTTCTTTTTTATGTGACATGAGTAGATGCCCTGACTGGCTACGTTTAATCTCATCGTAACACCCCTAGGCCCCATTAAACACAAAGCCAACAGCGGCAGGCTGGGAGTAACTCAGCCCTACAGCAGCATAGTTCCGTGCACTAATGGCTTTAAAGGGAAAAAAAATCAACTCAAATCATTGATAGGCTTTAATAGGAATTAATAGGCTACTCAAAATCAG
>JAQQAE010010474.1:0-14082 GCA_029823295.1 Pseudamia nigra | reverse complement strand
ATATCAACAAAACTGCACAAAAGAAGCAAAACTATCCACAAAATGAACAAAGGACAACAAGCTGTACAAAAATAACCAAGAAAACAAACAAATCTGAAAGAAAAATGAACGAATCTGAAAGAAAAATGAATAAATCTGAAGGGAAAACATCCTGTAAAACCAACAAAACAATAAACAAAATGAAACAAAAAAATAAGTAAAAAGAAAGAAAATAATCAAGTAAACGAGCAAAACTAAACAATATGATGAAGAAACAGAGCAAAAAAAATAAATAAATGAAAACAACCCCCCTCCCCAAAAAAAATTATATGAATCTGTTCCGTGTTATAAAGTTACTCACTACCTCAAGTACAGTATTTTTTATTTAGGAGTACTTCTACTTACTTTTACTGGAGTACTGATTATGTGTACTCCCTGGAATTGCCACAGTTTCTCCTTGAATTAAATTCAAGACAAAGGGTCAATTTGACCCAAATACCAGACAAGTGTTAATAGGATGCTTTGAAAACATGGAAATCATTTATGGATTCATTATGCTTATTTACTGTACTTTGGGAATTAATAGGAAAAATTGGGAATATACCTGGAATTTACTAAATTGAAGGTTGGGCCTTAACAGGGCTTATAAATATTATTGGGAAAATATATTTTAGCATAGCGTTGACTAAAACAACCAGATTTCATGCAAGTGTACTGCAGAGGTATTGAGGCCAAACGTCTGGACCTCGTCGTTGGACACGGTGTGGATTTACACGTTGCCATTGTTGATTAATACAAGTAGCGATGATACAAATATATGATCGCTCTTGCTATGTTTTTAGAAATGGTGCAGTTCCTTGTGTCGGAGTCTCTCTCGAGACGCGTCCAGTGACGCCACTCCCTAGCCAATCAGTGGCCTGCAGTCTGTGTACGCTTGGAAGCCCGGCCGAGCAGGTACTAAAAAAGTACCTGGTACCAGGTCCTAATGAAAACGCTCCCAAAGCGAGCTAAGTCGAGCCGAGTCGAGCTGAGTAGGTACTAATGGAAAAGCGGCAATAGAGGGGTTGGACCATAGAGCAGTACACATTTGGTGTCAGTTTCATGTCTGTAGCTTTATTTACTACCATTCAGTAGCTATTTTTCTTCAACCCCTGTAAGTATAAGTGTTATGGGTCACTGTATCCAGAAGATTGTCTAGATCTGGATCAAACTTCATTCTCAGTCCATTGCCGACCTATGCTGAAAATGTCATCAAAATCCATTAATAACATTTCAAGTTATTTTGTGAACAAACAAACAAACAGATAAACAAACAGATAAATAAACTAATGCCCCAAAAACAAACCTCCTTGGTAGAGGTAATACAATAACTGGTAATAATTGAGTGTCACTAATACACAGTAATGTATACATTTCATCCAGTTTACTCATTTTTATGAACTGACAGGACATTGACTTGGCGTTTTCTTCTCTGCAGGAGGCAGTTTGCCAGTGAAGGGGCTGACACTGGCTTCAGGGTTTTCATGAATGGCGGCTCAGATGCAGGAAGTGGTGCGGAGTTAGTGCTGTTACACCCACTTACTGCCTGAGGATGGATCAGTTACATGTGAACCTCTAGGAGTGTGTGAGTGGTTCATTAGCGTGTACTCCTCAGGCTTTAGAAAGAGTGAAAAAACCAGATCACAAAAACCTGTTTGCTTTACATAGACGTGCCGCGATTTGACAACACTTACAGCATTTTCCAGGCCAATAGGATTAACTTCAACGTGGAAGTCTTGCTCCCTGACCGGCTTCAGTCCCAGCTGGACAGTGGCAGGTCCAGCATCAACAGGCAGGCAGAGGGTAACAGCTTGGCCTAACAGGACCAGGACCTGCCATGCTCTCAGATCAGACATGTTTACTGAGCACCGCCTGAGACACTTGAATATGATCAGAATCATAACATTCTGCCAAAGCACATGAAGAAACGTGTCCATAGATACATGTGAACGATTACTTTTTGTTGTTGTGATCATTCCTCTGATTCATTAAACTCCTTCCTTTTTCAGACCCTCTGAGATACCTGCTTGTGTTTTCAACTCTTTCAACTGTTTTCAACTCTAACACAGTGGTCCAGTGGGTAGCACTCATGCCTCACAGCAAGAAGGTCCTGGGTTCAATCCCAATGCCAGGCAGCCTGTGTGGAGCCTACATGTTCTCCCTGTGTCTGCATGGGTTCTCTCCACGTACTCTGGCTTCCTCCCAAAAACATGTACTAGGTGAATTGGCTACTCTAAATTGTCCAAAGTTGTGAATGATTGTCTTCCTGTATAGTCATAAGGTCTTGGTTTCAAAATTGTGAAGCACCTGGAAATGATTGGCACTATACAAATAAAATCGAACTCTTAAAGATGCAGTCTATATTGTTGGTTAACTAACTTGTGGCGGGATTAAACAGGGGACCTGATAGTCAACACTGTTTACAGCCTCACAGTTGTCAATCTAGTATGTCTGTTTCTTTCTTACCTGAATCAGATGTTGAAGGAATGTGACATGCAGGCTGTTTCTCCATCTTCCTGTTGTTGGAGAACATGCAGATGGTAGCGCTTTCACGTATGAGGTTGTACGCTGTGTTCACCAGCATGTCCAAACATACAGTTAGGCCCAGAAACATTTGGACAGTGACACAAGCTTCATGATTTGGGCTCTGCATGCCACCACATTGGATTTGAAATGAAACAACCACAACGGAATTGAAGGCCAGACTTTAAGGTTTAATTCAAGGGGTTGAACAAAAATATATGATTAAACATGTAGGAATTGTAGCTATTTTTATACAAACACTCCTCATTTCGGGGGCTCAAAAGTAATTGGACAAATAAACATAACCCTAAGTAAAATGTTGCTTTTCATTATTTTGTTGAGAATCTTTTGCAGGCAATGACTGCCTGAGGTCTGGAACTCATGGACATCACCAAACACTGGGTTTCCTCCTTTGTGATCCTTTGCCAGGCCTTTACTGCAGCTGTCTTCAGTTGTTGCTTGTTTGTGGGTCTTTCTGCCTTAAGTTTTGTCTTGACAAGTGAAATGCATGTTCGATTGTGTCGAGATCTGGTGATTGATTCGGCCATTGCAGAATATTCCACTTCTTTGCTTTAAAAAACTCCTGGGTTGCTTTTGCAGTATGTTTTGGATCATTGTCCATCTGTACTGTGAAGCACCGTCCAGTCAACTTTGCTGCATTTGGCTGAATCTGAGCAGAAAGTACATCCCTATACACTTCAGAATTCATCCGGCTGCTTCTGTCTTTTGTCACAGCATCAATATACACAAGTGACCCAGTGCCATTGGAAGTCATGCACGTCCATGCCATCACACTGCCTCCACCATGTTTTGCAGAAGATGTGGTGTGCTTTGGATCATGAGCTGTTCCAATTCTTCTCCAAACTTTCTTCTTCCCATCATTCTGGTACAGGATGATCTTAGTCTCATCTGTCCAAAGAATGCTGTTCCAGAACTGGGCTGGCTTCTTCAGGTGTTTTTTGGCAAAGTCAATTATGGCTTTTCTAATATTTAGGCTGATTAATGGTTTGCACCTTGTGGTGAATCCTTTGTATTTACTCTCATGAAGTCTTCTCTTTATGGTCGACTCAGACACTGATACACCTACGTCCTGGAGAGTGTTCTTCACTTGAGTGGATGTTGTGAAGGGGTTTTTCTTTACCATGGAATGGATTCTGCCATCATCCACCACTGTTGTCTTCCGTGGACATCCAGGCCTTTTTGAGTTCCCAAGCTCACCGGTGCAGTCTTTTTTTCTCATGTAACACCAGTAAAGTGTTCTATATAACAGGTAAGCTTCAATGACAAAGCCAAACAGTCAGTGTGGGTCCAACAGCCCTAAGGCAGATTTTATTTACAATACAATATTAAAATATCAGCATGAATAGCTAAGTTTAATAGTTGGATTAACAATGCATGGTGAGGCTTCAAGCTAGAGCGAGGGAGGCTGACTATTAGTGAAAAACAAACAAGGTTAAAACACAAAAGCTCCATTTCCACAACAGAAATCACCCATATATACATGTGCCACCACAACCAATAACTAGAAATAAGGTCACCACCTTCAATGAACTCCTGTCAGGCCCAGCTAATAAAGTGATCCTGCACCACTGCAGAATTACTGTTTAAAATAAACAGCAACCAGCACTGTGCCTTCAACACTGGACTGCTAGGAACCAGACAGCAACATGTGCACAGGCCTGCTCAGGAAGAGGAAGTGGGCCTCCACACCTGTTCCTCTTAAAGTCTTTGTCATGTGATGTGATCACCTGACCACACCTATGTGTGCATGGGTCTGCTCAGGGAGAGGGAGTGGGCCTTACGCCTCCTCCCTCTCAAATCTGTCATGTGATGTGATCACATGGCCACACCTGCCACACTCAGAATGTACCAAACTGTTGATTTGGCCACTCCTCACATTTCTGCTATCTCTCTGATGGATTTCTTCTTTTTTCAGCCTCAGGACGGTCTGTTTCACCTCCATTGAGAGCTTTTTTGACTGCATGTTGTATGTTCACAGCAACAGCTTCCAAATGCAAACACCACACCTGAAATCAACTCCAGACCTTTTAACTGCTTAATTGATGACAGGTTAACATGGGAAGAGCCCATACACCCTTGTTATTTTTGTTTGCAGCCTTCTGAGTCAGTTGTCCAATTACTTTTGGTCCCTTGAAAAAGAGGCGGCTACGTACTAAAGAGCTGTAATTCCTAAACCCTTGCTCCAATTTGGATGTGGATACTCAAATTACAGCTGAAAATCTGCACGTTGAGCCCACATTGATTATATAATTGTATCCTGAATATGTTTTCGTAAACAGCTAAAATAACAAAATTTGTGTCACTGTCCAAATATTTTTGGGCCTAACTGTACCATGTCCAGTTCTACTCCGTGACCTCACCATTCCAACAGCCTCATTCACACACATGAATTCTGTCTTGCTATGACTTACTTTCATCAGTACAGCTTAAACATCAAAACGATGATTTTCAACATTCTGTTCGTTTTCACTACTTCTATCCATGTTAGTGATGACTAGCGATGACTGAATCATCAAGTGCTTATTCACTGGATTATTAACTATCCGCTATACTTCCACATAGAGGAAAAAAGTGCTGGAGCTCTTGTACATCTCTATACTTAAGCCTATTTCTAGTTCATCGTTGGCTGACAGTGTTGGTGAGTTTCACTGACACAGATATATTGGATTTGTCCTTCTCCTCAGGACTGAACATTGACCTGTTACCTCCCAATGTGGGCACACATAAGCATTCTGCCCATATCTGGTTTGATAGAATCTGTTATAGTGTTATCATATGCTTTTGGCTATATTTTCCAGGTGTAATTTGTGGTGTTACAAGGGCAAATGTTGAATTTGGTCTTATCTCACAATGGTGAAGAATCCTTTAAAACCTTCTGGATCCAGACGATGATCCAGGTCACTACCACAATCTAACAGGCTGGTCCTTGGGCCACTTCTGACCTATTCTGAAAATTTCATCAAATTCATTCTTAACTTTTTGAGTTAAGTTGTGAACAAACAGATAAATAAACTAATGCTGACAAACACATAACCTTTTTTGTGGAGGTAAAAACTGGCAGGAGTATGGCAGATCGTCACCCTCTTAAAATAATTGCCTAAGTCATTTTTTTGCCTAAATCATCTCCTCATGATGCTGGCCACCTCTGATAAAATTGCCTGCATCCTCAGTTAAACAGATCGTGCCATTCTACCCCTTTAGTATAATCGCCTATGCCAGGAGTGTGACTTAGGCAGGTTCAGTTTTTTGTGCTTCCTGAAAAATCTGAAAAAATGACTTACTGTAGGCAATTATTTTAAGAAGGTGTCGTTATGCATAAATCTGTCTCGAGCTGGCCGTCCTCACAAACTGAGAAACTGTTCAAGAAGGAGACTCACAAGGGAGGACAAATAATGATGTGGAATTGTCAGTGTCAGTGTATCATTTGTTGTCTGTATTTCTCAGCCCTATACGATCTTGTGTGCAACTGTTTTCTCAGTTTAAGAGCTGTATGTTGTGGTTCCCCCAGGTGATGTCCATAAAACCAGCTGTAGATGTTTAATGTCTGGATTACATGTCATAAACAAAAACAGAAGGTTAACAATATGCCATCAGGGTAAAAGTGGTAATTAAATGTGTTTTATTGCACCTGGACGTTTTCCTCACTTTGCATGACACTAGGAAGCAATGCACACACTGGGCACTATGATGTCCACCTGTCTGTGTTGGACCTCCTATCTATCATCAGATGGTCCACTGTGGTCATAAGGGGTTGGACATGGTGAGAAGCAATACTCATGTAGGCTGTGACATTTAAACAATGACATATTGTGGGACCTTCAGTTAGGACTGAAGGTCCCACAATATGTCCCTACCCGCAGAATGAAGAGTTGATACAAGGTAGGATGGATCCGTGCTTTTATGTTGCTCATGTCAATCATTACCATAGCATCCAAATGTGGCAGCGGAAATCTAGACTGACTAGACAAAGACACATTTGTCCATCCTTCCATTGTCCACCTTTACTCAGCCCATGTGAATTGTAGCCTTAGTTTCCCATTCTTAACTGACAGGAGTGTCACCATGTGTGATCTGCTGCTGCTGTTGTTCATCTATTTCAAATTTTGACATGCTGTCAATCCACAGTTGCTCTCCTGCATTACTCAGGTCTAACCAGTGGTCACTTGAGTTACTGTTGTGTTTCCATCGTCTCCACCCAGTCTGACCATTCTCCTCTGATCTCTGGCATCAGCAAGGTCACTGGATACTAGAACTGTTGCTCACTGGATATTTTCTTTTTATTTGAGACTATTCTGTAAACCCTAGACATTGTTGTGTGTGAAAATCCCAGTAGATCAGCAGTTTGTCAAGTACCCAGACCAACAACTATGTCATGCTCAAAGTGATGTGAATCACCTTAGTTTAAACTCCAGCAGGTCGTCTGGACTACATGAATACAGTGCACACACTGATCTGTTGCTATGTGATTTGGATGATTAGATATTTTACAATAGTGAGTTGGACAAACGCTGTACCTAATAAAGTGACCAGTGAGTGCACAGCACATGCACAGTGTGAAAAAACAGGCTCACATGGAGTGAAATGTCCCAAATATTTCATACATACTAAATGTACAATTTTCCAGACAATGAATGTGGGACTCACCCAACACTTGTGCAATAATTTTGTCCAATACATCGTTTACAGTGTACTTTGCACTTTATTGAGTTTGCATTTTCTTTTTTTTTTCATTGAGCTTTGCACTTTCTTATTAACATGTTTGCACTAAAACAGGAGAAGTCTTTTTAATCTCGTTGTACCTTGTATAATGACAACAAAGCTATTCTATTCCATTCTATTCTATTCTATTCTATTCTATTCTTCTATTCTAAATGAATGTGTTGAATCAAACTATTACACAATAAATTGGGTATATGTTTCTGCATACAAACTGTGATGTATTGTAGTGCATACAGGCACCCGTAGTTACAATGCTGTTACGCAGGTACGTAAGGTGAGCGGGAGTTGTTGGACCGCATCTAAGCTAACATGTAAGCTGTTCCTGACAATGCTGCTGACTAGCATTAAAGCTTGTTCTAAAATGATCAGTCGTCAAGCCTCCTGAGTCCTGAACATAACACAAACCTACTAAGAAGAGCTAAAGTAAACAGAATGCAGCAATATTAAAATGTGCTTTGACTTGTATTTCATTGTTGACAGTATGAACACTGCATATATTACGCTCTACGTGGTCAAAACCATTTGATAAATGTTCATCCTCAAATTAAGATCTGCAACATACAGTAGTCACAAAGAAAATGGAACGATGTGAGTTAAAACACTTGTTTTGGTATAAAATGATTTGGAAAGCTAAAAAATACTATCAAAATGTTTTATTTGGTGCACAACAGATTTAAAAGGTTCAGTGATTCTGAAATTAATTTTGTGTGAACAGTGTAATCTCTGCCCCCCTCAGATGTCACTGGAACAAGAACTATCATTCATTCATAACAGACAGAACTCAGAATGACTTCCTGGATGACATATTAGAGCCAAAAACAGGATGTAACCATATTTGGACAAATGGCAGCAGGGCCTATGAAGCGTTCATGCCAGGGGACTCGGGGGATGCTAATCTTAGCCGCTAGCTTACTGATGTGGTAAAACTTCACCACACAGTGTAAAACAAAGCCATATTACAGTGTTGTTAGTGTAAACACTTACCCACAGCTGCAGTCGAGTGTATGTCATGTATAACTATGAACATATTAAAAAAACAGGAGTATGAGGGTCCAAATCGGAGCAACTTCACTAACAAGCTGCTGCTATAGCGACATGTCAATCAAACTCCAGCATGGCAGTAATTTGTTGGATTTTGCAGTAATATCTTAACGAAGCAAAAAGTTAAAGATGGACCTATGAAAAAAATGTATTTGCTTAGTATTTTCAGATAGAATCACATGTATCTCTATTGGAAAAAAAGCTTCTTGGAGCCAGACGATCGGTTCCCCAGCACACACCGGTGGGATTACAACTTAAAGTTACTTCCGCATTGGCGTCACTGAACAGCTCTGGTCACTGCCCCTTGGGTAAACCGTTGTCAGCTAAAAACTGGAGTTACAACTACACCGAATAAAAACCTCTGAGGAAACACAGAAAATGACTCAGCCCGTGGACTTGATTCATAAATGTTTTATATATAAAATAGTGTTACAAGTATATTCAACATATGTCACATGAGAACAGTGTTAAATACTTTACATCAATTTGATCAATCTTCATATTTCACAGTACATACAAGAGAAAGGTTACATTTCTAGTTGACTTTGTTACAATAAATACATGCTCTGCTCACTGGCTTTGATTTGTACAGACGTACAGTTGGTTTTAAATAGTGCAGAGTTCAGGTGTCATTGCAGCTGTGGCTGTTGTAAAAGGTCCCTTTCATGCACCTTCACACTGACAATTTGTTTGTTAAGTTGAATGAAAAATAAACCTCCCACTTAATTTCACTCATTTGTCCTAAATGATTCGACTTGAGGGAGGAGGGACACAGTTCAGCGGTTCCTCAGGCAAACAACGGCCACGTCTGCAAAGGAGCCCGAACTTGAGACAAGCGATCGTTCAGCATGGCTCAACTTGGCACATAGTAAACATACGACAGTGCAGATCAGCCCCGCGGTGTAGAAACCTGCCTGGAGGGTGTAGCCCAGCTCTGAGGGGCACGTAATGCAGAAGGCCAGTCACAGAATCCAAAAGCTTTGATTGGTACATTCATGCATGGCAGCGCAGTTAAGTCATTGTTTACCACTGGAGAAAATGTCCATGTCCCTTAAAGGTCTTCACCCTGTCGGACTGCTAACAATTTTTTTGTTTTGTTCAGAGCAAGTACAGCAAACAGTCGTCACAGTTTACAGCTAGGCAGAAACAGAGGAGCTAAACTGAAAATGAGTTTCATTTCACAATGAAGAAGCTGAATGTAAACAGGCTAAGGTCCAGTAGTCTGACACTTTAAACTACCTAGAGTTCTAAAATTCAGATGAAATGTTTTCTGTCCTCACATTTAAAACAACCTCTAACTCTCACGACTGACGGTACATTTCAACGTGAAAACCATTGGCAGAGCCTGAGAGACAAAATCAAGGACTTTCCCAGTAGTACATGTACTACAGTATGCTGGGCTGCACCTGACGTGGAGTTTGAAACATGACATGGTTATGTTATGTTTCAAATTCGAGTTATGTCAAAGTTTACCTGCTACTAACATTTCAAGAATGAACCTAAATGGCACTTTACAGCCCTTGGTATGTGTAAAGACCTCGATAAAGTAGAATTAATCTGAGGTATTTTGAAAAGTTTGATCATTTGAGGAATAGGGTTACTGATGTTTGTTTACTTTGCCAGTGAGTTCTATGTGATACATTACATGAACAGACCATATGGAGATTATGCTGTCATAGCCCCCATTAAGTGTCTCCTCTGCTCCTATTGGCTGGTTGCAGTAAAGCTCAGTCAAAGTACAGAGCAAACAGATTTTTTTTCCCCGGAGGTGATTTTGTTTTTTATGGTCAGTTGTTTCAGTTCACAGTCACCGTGTCTGTGAACTGCACTGCCTCAAACCGAAAGTGTCCCAAATGAGCCGACACTGCATCACACAAGCAACACGGCATAACTATGTCCATCTTTATCTACACTCTAACATCAGCATCACGCTTTAGGTCTTCCAAAAGGGTCATTCATTTAAACTGACATTAAACACTCATTTTTATAGTTCAATTCAGTCGTATTCGTACAGCGATAATCATAATCCAAAATTACTCTAGGCGCTTCGAAATTCAAGGCCGACGCCTCAGACCGAGGAGAGACAACACAAAGTAAGAAAGCAAGCACTTTTCAAGAAACAGTTTCATTCTCATCATGAGAAAACTGCGGTTGTGGACACCGGTGTCTCTTCCTCTTCAACATGAAACTGCTTCTTTATGATTAACAACTTTCGATGTCAAATGTCCAAACACTGTGTAGGAAGAGGCCCTTCTTTTCTAGTCCAACCGCAACAGAACTGACTCAAAACTACAGCCTTCTTTACCTAGAAATGACAGAAGTGTCACTGTCAGTATGAATCTTTTTTTGCTTTTAAACTGACATAAACTACATGGTTCTGGACTGGTCCAATATCTGCGGACATCACCCAGTATCTGTGTTGTTTGTTGTTCTATCTCTACTCTTTTCTTTTGTTTCTGTCCACTAACCCCAACCAGTCGAGGCAGATGGCCGCCTGCCCTGAGCCGCTGGTTCTGCTGGAGGTTATTCTCTTCTGTTAAAATAGATTTTTCCTCTCCCGTCGCCCTTGGCTTGCTCGCGGTGGATCTGTTAGGTTTACTCTTTGTATAGTTGTGAGGTCTTGGCTTCAAATTTTGAAGCGCCTAGAGATAATGGGTGGTTATGATTGGTGCTATACAAATAAAATTGAATTGAATTGAATGATCTATGGACTCATTGTTAAGACACGACCTGCCGCTTCCACATCTGTTTAAACAGGATTAATAACTTTTTTTACTATATTATTGTGCAAAATATTCTTTGCACTGTGGCTTGTGTCACTGCTTGACAGAGTGAAAATGAAACGAAGCCCATTCTCATAGTGTTGCAAATATATCACAGTTAATGAGGTATTGTCTTAGTTAATGGTTTCACTGCTCAGAATCAGTTAACTAAATTACTTTTCACTGAAACATAATGCTTTTTATTTGTTGAGTCTGTGTGTTTAATGCTTGTTTTAGTTTCCAACTGAACATGAGAGAAGACGTTACTTTAACCTCTACACTCTCTGAATAAACACTATACTAAGAGTAATGTGCACGGTTCTGTCACAGCGGGTGAACATGCCATTTTCTGGTTCAGTACTTTTGGTTTGGACTTTACATCAGACTAGGTCAGATAAACTTCATGTTGTCTTTTACTTACTTACTTTAATACTTTGGCAAATAGTTTGCTTACTTATCCTTTTTTTGTGAAGTTTCTCCTTGTTTCGTTTAATCCCTCAGAAGCTTTGATGGTGTGAACATGAGGACGGAGGACGTGTAAACACAGAACCCTGTAACCTACGATTTCCATTCTTGTCTGATCCTGAGTCAGTGTTGTTCACCTGCCCTCCTCCACAGGACGGGTCTCGGACTTGAGCTTCACAAACTCTCTGGCCACCTCATCAGTGGACCTCTGGGACAGGATGCGCATCACAGTCAAGCCCGTTTCATCAGTGTGGATGCGTGGTCCCAGAGGACACCAGGCCACGCAGCTCTTGCGCTCAGCGAGGTCACGGAGCTGGAGCACAGCGATGCCCACCACCCGATCTGCCCGACCAAAACAGTAATCCTTCACTGTCACCTGGAGCTCATAGCAGTCTGGGGATTCCTTACCCAGGACACTACAGAACAGAGAGCAACGTCAACATGTGCCGAAACACAGTACAGTTATCACACTTTGTGTCAAATGAAAGACAAACTCACAACTGGAAAGCCTCGTTGAACTTGGCCGTCCAACTGTTGTTTTTGGACTTAGTGGTGAATTTGCGCTTCTTGTCACCCAGGAAGGGGCCGACCATGGAGACATCAACGAAAGGCCTGAACATTCCTGATGTCTGCCACTTCATGTCGTTCACAGCGATAACTAGGTGAAAACAATTTACAACTGCTGTCACTATGAGGAATGTAATTTTACGTCAAGCCATTAAATGATATTATGTACTGTGAGAGAATCTGGGGACCACCTGTGTGTCCCTGTGAGTGGGGGATCAAGTTGACCCCACTTTTGAATGTGACACCAACGTTTCTTTGTTTATCACTCATCCACTCTGGATGTGGTGTCTGGTGTCTTTTTAAATGAATAGTTTCCAGCTCTACTAACTTTATGTTTGTGTTGTAGTTCGAGATAGTGTTACAGTATGTGTTTGTGCACAAATGAAAGAACCAGCAGGTGTCAGGTAACATGTGGCAGAGACATAACGTCAGACAGTAAACTTTCCGAAATATTATGAATATGTACGAGAATAAAAACTACATCACAGCTTTGGAAAAAATACAAAAAACAATCCAGTGGAAAAATGAACAAAAGAAGCAACAGAAATAAAACAAAATCAAAAAATGCTAAAAAAAAAAAAAATCATGGAAATAAATCTGAAGGCAGTTTATTAGGCCGTAATAAATTCCCCAATATGAAGTTAATCTCTACATGGGTAGTTGGTTTTATGAGATATTCATTTACTTTTACTGAAGTACTTATGTTTATGAGTACTTCTACTTCGACTTGAATCATTAGAATTGTAAAATAGACTCAAGCACATTTACTCTTTTACATGTCCATTGATCCATCCACCCATTTTCTAGCCCTTAATCCTCACAAGGGTTGGCGAGGGGGCCGGGGCCTGTCCCAGCTGACTTAAGGCCCATTTATACTCTACGCCAAGTCCACATACTCATGCAGAGGGTCGTTCCCTCCGGCCTCAGTGTGTAATACGTTACAAGTTTGGTATGGCTTATGGATCCATCCTCAATGTAGAAAACGGTGCAGTGCAAACTGCGGGGGCGCTCTAGCACAGTACAGCTCACGAAAGAATAGAAGAAGAACAGAACGCAACATAAAATACCGAAAGATTAACAGAAATGACTCAACTTTTTGAGGACAGTCTGTGCCACAGACTCTATATACAGTATTAGTATCATATTCTTGCACCTTCTTGCTTCTTGCACAAGTGCTACCCACTGCACTCGCCCACCTTTATACCTTTACATGTACTTGATTATTTTTATCAAGTACGTAAATGTACTGTTGTGAGTAGTTGTTCCATAGAATACTTTTTACTCTTAGTTACTTTTGGGATGAAAACATGCACTTCTACTCAGTTACAATTAGCCACAGCTCAATGAGTAAAAAAGGTTGAAATTGTAAGTGTACAAAATAATCAATTAAATTAAAAAACCTAAATAGTCAAGTAGAATATCAAATATGAACAAACTGAACACAAAAATGAGCAAAAATGCATGAAAATAATATTCACAAAAATAAAAAAGAACAAAAAATGAGTACAATTAATAAACTAATTAAAAGAAATCAAGACAACTGAAGAAAATAGTCAAGTAAATAGTGAAGTGTAAATCACCAAAATAAGAAAAATGAAGAAAATAAGTAAATTAATAACAAAACAATCAAGAAATTGAACAAAAAATCCACAAAATAATCTGCATAATGAGCAAAAATTATCAAAATAATCAAGTAACAAACCGTGACAAAAAAGTATATGAGAAAATGAGTAAAAGTGAGCAAACTAAATAAATAAATAAAAATGAAGTAAAGAAAACAAGAAAGACAAAGGAATAAATAATTGAATAAAAATCCATGTAGCAATGATTAGTATATGACACTGGAATAAATTCCATGTTGTAAAGTTTATTTATTTTATTTTTATTTGTTTATTTGAAAATGGGACACCCAGAAGCTTCATAGCTTATAAATGGGCAACCACAACAAAACTAAACAACAACAAAT
>JAQQAE010010473.1:0-14082 GCA_029823295.1 Pseudamia nigra | reverse complement strand
GGTTTGTGGGATGCACAAGCAGAACACACAAACGCATGCAGAAATGTGCACAAACATGAGTCAACACACGATTAGGTAGCCCAGACAACCACAGACAGTGTTTCCTTCTTTCCCTCCAAATGTAATTACTGCTGTGCAACCTTTCCTTTCAGCCTAGACAATAGAAATGTCAGGGGTCTGATTTTTCTCAGGATCTCCACAGTGGTTGCAGCTGCCCTGTGTTTATCTGTGGCTGAAGAAGGTGGAGGTTGATACCTACACATAGATTCATCCTCAGATTAGCCAAGCTGAGCTGTGCAAAGCTACAGCGTGGTCTTTATTATTATGCCAACGGACAGCACCTTATTACAGGCGGTGCTCAAAATGCTGCTGCTTGATTAATGAATACACCAGAGAGGTAATAACTGTTCACAGTGTGGATAATATGGTCCATGCTAGGCTCTGAATGGCAATAAAACTTTACCTTTTATATCTTGCGCCATCATTAAGGTGCAGTTTGTGGCCATGTGCGGGCTGCAGATCCATTTCTCAGCCACACCGTGTATGGACAATAGAACTGAGACACCAGAATACACTTGCAGGGACTGGGACATCTTCTAAATCCATGGGAATCTTATATCTATGTTGATCTGCATTTGTGATCATAAGAAAGGAAATCCTCAACAAAATGAAAAATGTAATGTTTAAAATGTACAAAAGCAAAGGGAAAAAAAATCATCAAAATAACATTGCAATGAACAAAAAAAAAGGAGTACAATAAGCAAGACAGTTAAAATTTGACCAAATGGACAAAAATCAGCAATGCACTGTAGTAAATAGTTAAGGAATGAAATAATAATAAAAAAAAGAGCTATATATTGTGGCAAAAATTAATAAATACTAAGCAAGAAAATGCACACAATAGACAAAAATGAACAATAAAATGAATAAAAGTAATAAAATGACAAAATAAAGTGAACAAATTGAACAGAACAGACAAAAATGAATAACCTGATCTGCTAAATTAAGAATGGACTGAACCAAAAATGAGTAAAGTGAGAAGAAACATGAACAAAACTTCACAACATGGACAACAATGAACATAATAATCAACAAAATGAACAATACACTGAGGCAAAAATTAATGAAGCAAGTAAAAATGCAGAGTAAAATGAACAGTCTAATCAGCTAAATTTAAGAATATACTGAACCATAGATAAGTAAAATAAGAAAGAACATGAGCAAAATTCACAATATGGACCACAGTGAACAAAATAATCAACAAAATGAACAAAAAAGTACAAAATGGATAAAAATCAAGAAATTGATCCCCAAAATGGCCTTGTAATGAATAAAAAGGGACAAAATAAGCAAGTAAAAATTGGACGAAATGAACAAAATAATCTACAAAATGAACCATATTGAGCCTAAAATGAATAAACAAGTAGGGAAATGTATAAATATGCACTAAATAGACAACAATGAACAATATAATAAAAACAAGGAATAAAATGATCATTAAAATGTGCAAAATGAATAGATTGGACAAAAATAAACAACCTAATTGGCTGAATTAAGAATAAAAGCAAGCATGAATACAATAAACAAGACCAAAACGTCACTATTTTTGTTAAACAAAATTAACAAAAATAATAAGAGGGTGTTTTTGCTAATTTTTAAAATAATTTTGTTTATTTTGTTCATTTTTTTGTTTATTATATTAATATTTGTTCTCTTGATTATTTTATTTAAAAAATTCCATCTTCTTTTTGGTGATTACTTTGCTCATTTTGATTATTTTGTTCATTTTCCATCAACTCGTTTATTTTTATTTATTATATTGTTCATTTTTATTGGATTTGTTTCATATTTTCTTAGTCTTTGTGCATTTTATTTATTATAATTTTATTTCAACATTATTTTAGTACTTAGCACCAGAAATTTGGAACAGCTCAGAAGGAGGAGCGATTGTTTTGTTCCTTACTTCTGTGAATATGTACTATCTGTGATGTGTTTTACTGAGGAAAAAGCAATGGACTTGTGGATTGGATTTGAGCTGTTTGCTGCATGTGGAGAGGTTAGTGCCAGACGTGGGATCAGTGCCAGATGCAGATGGACTCTAAGCTCTTTGAAATGGAAATGCTTCTACCGGAGGTGGGTTGCCCTTTCCCAGTCTCCAACTCCTCACTCAGGTGATGAAAGTGAGTCAGACGCTGACCTGTGACCTCTCCTTTGTGCTTGTATGTACGTAACGTACCAAAGAAAAGCATCATTAGGATGCATTCATCCTTCTCTCATTTCCTTCTACATTCTGTGATTACGCACAGAAAGGATTGGACCTAGTGTTGAACTAATCCTGACCAGTAGCCTTGTAACAGAAGAACACACACTGATGCAGCATGTGGGCTCGTGCCATAAAGCTGGTAATGGACAGGTTTATATATCTGATTTGGACACCAGCCTCATCCTTGTCCCTGCTTTCTGTCTGTCTTCTCTCTCCTCATTCTTGTCTGAAGCCCCTGTCCTCTCCTGGTGAGCTGTTTTCTCACTGCTGCTGATTGTGACATACAACAGAGAGTCTCCAGAGAGCTGTCTGTTTATCTCTTCCCCTCCCACCAGCGTGCAGGCTCTGCTGTGTCTTAATTGATGAAATGTTGGAGACCTTGGGAGAATTTTGGTGTGTGCATGTGTCCTAGGTATTCACGTATGTGTGCGCTGATGAGTGTGAGTCTAGGGGTACAAAATCTTGCTGGCAGAATGTCGTCTTAGTGAATTAGTGTTGATCTAACAGCCTTAGTTAGCAAACACATTTAGGCAGGTGTTTGCAGATTCCCAGGCTTGTCATCATGCGGCTCCACCGGCTGCTCTCACTAAAGCAGTCGGCTGCCAACAGTGACACAGCTGACTAAAACTCCCTAGCATCTGTAAGGTTTTATTCAGATGTTGCTGATATGATATAAAAGTTATATGGTGATTTTCATACATATAAAGCAAGGTGTGGCTATTTGCTGTGAACCTTTCAGCCTTATATTCCAAGTGTAATGTCCAAGATGACGACTTGGCACAAGATTTGTGGAAATAAAGTGCCTTTTACGAATCCATTAAGTTGTTCTAACTTTTTGTACCAAAAGCGAAGTCTTAACTTTGGAATTAGCTTTATCTTCTTGGATCATTTACAAACATTACCGGATTATCATAAAAATGTATATGTATTAATGTTTACAACAAATGTCTTTGTATGTACTCAACATAAGATCTATTTAAACATTGTTGACTTCGGCCAACTTCAGTAGATTGATGTTTTTATATTTAATGATCATCTGTAGTGCCTCACATTCAGTTGTAAAGCCTTTCTGGTTTATATGCTTATTTTTCATCCCATGAATAACCTCACAGCATTGCTGCACAAATACATTTAACATGAATGAAAACACACCTGAGGAGGATAGGACCTTTGATTCCAGTGTCAGTGGTCATGGCAGGCTGCCGTCACTGTAGTAGACACTCCAAGCAGGGTGTTATGCTGCTGCTGGCTGATGAATGCTTTGTCACGCTGCTCAGGCAAGGTGGTGCCCGAGAAGAAGGAGACTGGACTTAGCCTGTGAGCATGTCTTTGTCAACAGAGAGAGACGAGGAGCAGCCTGTTTTGTCATGCTGCCTCCAGAAGCAGTTGGACTTTGATGCAATGCATCTTGAAAGCAGACTGTCTTATGTGTGTTAATGGATGTTGTAATGTGTAGCTGCCCCCTTGGCACATGCAGCAGTTTAGCCTCGCCACAGTGTTTATTTATTCATTGAAGGTGTAATGAATTTTCATGATCATATTTTCACAACACTTTACTTTTAAGATACAGAAACTCACATTTGGACCAAAAGGGTATGAACATAGAGCTCCAGGGATACTTGGTTGTTGCTGTGTTTCTCATTCTCACTCTGATCAAATTTTCCCTCAGATGTTTGTAAAGTTTGAACTACTAACCCCTGCCATAATCCAGTTTCTAACCCTACTTCATGAATCTAAAATACTTTCCCTGCATATTCATCTGCATCATCTAAACCAGTGGTTCTCATCTAGTGTTTCCTCGTGACCCATGTTTTTCAGTGGTTATCAAGTTATGACCCATTTTTGTCCAGTTTTAACCAGATACATGTATTTTTAGCAGGTAGTAATAATATACTGTATACCTGTATAGTGTGAATGTGTTTTGAACAACATACTGTATGTGCATTCACAATCCAGCATAATCAAACAATTTAGAAATATGTCCACAAAATTAGCAACACAGTATAGACAATGAACCAAAAAAATGAACAATATATCCAAATAGAATAACAAAGCACTTTACATAATGAACAAAAATAAACAAATTTTATCAAGTTTATCTTTTACAAGATTATCAAAATATTTGTGAAAATGGTCTAAAGTGAAGAAAAAACAAAATAATCAAGGAATTGAATAAAATGGGAACAAAATAGTTTAGAAAGTGTAGCACAAATAGAACAATTTCAATTCAGTTTTATTTGTATAGCGCCAATCATAATTGGCGATTATTTCTAGGCGCTTCACAATTCAAGGTGGAGACCTCATGACTATACAGAGAGTAAACCCAACAGAACCACCGCAAGCAAGCCTACGGTGCCTGGGGGGAAGGAATAACTTCTTTAACAGAGGAGAAAAACCTCTAGCCGAACCAGCGGCTCAGGGTAGGCAGCCATCTGCCTTGACCGGTTGGGGTTAGTGGACAGAGGAGAGACAAAGGAAAAGATTAGAGATAGGACAACAAGCAATACAAATACTGGGTGACGTCCACAGATACTAGACCGGTCCAGAACCAGCAAACACACAGCAAGGACATCAGGAGACCTAGGGCAGAGGGAGGAAGCGCAAAACTACAGGGAAGATGCAAGTTAGTATCACAGTATTGCAAGATAGAAAATAAGACAATGAGAGGTGACTGGAGAGGTGAGAGATGAGGAGAGACAGGGCGATGGAGACAGAAGAAGGAGGGAGAAGGAGAAGACGAGAGATGGTGGGAGAGTGAGAGAGGAAGGGGAAGATTTATAGATAGCGGTATCGGAAGCGTTAAAAGGGAGATAACATTGAACAAAACTGGCATTTTTTTATGTAGGGACTTTAGTGACCTGAATGTTAATTACTCATTAAAAAAAGAAAGGGGGGTAAAATAAGTTTAAGTTGACTTTTTTTAAATTGGAAATGTACAATACAAAATGACAACTAAAAGTTAAGCAAATTAAACAACAAAGAACTATTATCCCCTAAATGGAGAAAATAATAAAAAATCAAGACAATATTCAAGAAAATAACGAAAATAAGCAATAACAGAGAAAATCAATAAACCCAACGATGAACAAGAGTGCCATTATTCATAAACCTTTTTTTTTTTTTTTTTTTTAGCGACCCAGAACTTACAGATCATCTAAATGTACTTACTACAGCTATGAATTGAATTTAAACCATTATCCATGGGTGACAAATGCACATTCCCACATGAGGCAAATAGTCCTCATACTCTACAGTGCTGAACACATGCATGCTCGTGTTATCTTTTCCATCATGTGTGCAGCATTGGAACCGGTTTCCTTAAAGGCAGAGGAGACATTTGGATGTTTTGCGTGAGCTGACTTCAGGCCGAGGTGCTGAAGTTAGTCCCCTGCGTCGTCATCGCCTCATGTATTTTTCACAGCCGGCTGTGTCATGTAGGTGTTGTATATCAGACTTTGTTGTACTGAGGGACTGAGGCTATTATGTTCGCTTTAATAAGTCTGCCGTTATGATACATGGAGATGATTGCGCAGTGTTGTCTTTTCCAGTTGTGCAGACATAAAGTAAAGTGGAAGCGAGGAGGATATGCTTCATGAATTGTCCATGCTTAAAGTTGTGCAGTTCTGTCTCTGCATTTTGCCGGTGTAACATGGTACTGGAATGGCAGCCAAGGTGGCAAGGCTAAACATATTCTGAAATTAAGGAAGTCTTCTATTTCCCCATCAGGAGTGCAAAGGCCATCCATCCATTTTCTACCCCTTAATCCTCGTGAGGGTCGTGGGGGGGAGCTGGAGCCTATCCCAGCTGACTTGAGCGAAGGCAGGGTACACCCTGGATGAGTCGCCAGTTCATCGCAGGAGTGCAAAGGCCATTAATACTATATGAGAGCCACAGCATCATTTGCCAGTGGGGAAGTAAACTGACTGCAGAGTACAGCTGGGTGATGTGACTTAAACTGTTCTCACAATAAGCAGGTTCAAAATTAGAGGTCGACCAGTTATCGTCCAGGTCCAATTATCAGCACCGATATTTGGAATTTTGCCGTGCATCGGTATTGTTTTTTTTTTTTTTTAAATCCAACAGGCCGATATCAAGAAACCAATTAAAAACTGGGTTATTTCGGCTCAACCGCCCCCCTCTCTCTCCTGCCACTTCTGTCTCCAACGTTGGCCCGCCCACGGTGCCATCTGATTGGTTAAGCAAGCCATAGCATGTGTAAGCCGTGTGTGTCCTCACACACACACACACCTCCACACACACACACACACACACACACACACACACACACACGGCAGAGAGGTAACGTTTTCTCGTGTGGAGAAGCACTGGAGAGCAAACATTTCTCATTGTCAGAAGAGCTCTCTGTCCAAGGTACCACTGTATCTACACTTTTACTGCAAATGAACATCGGCTCCAAATTTCAGTTATCGGCCTCCTTAACTACTAATCATCGGTATCGGCCCTGAAAAACCCATATCGGTCGATCACTAGCCCTTTCATCCTAAAAGGGGTTAGTTTCACCTGGGCCAGGGTTGTTACAGAGTTGTTAGGGTCCCTGAATGCTGAATTCAATCTCCAGCCAATCTCCTGGGTCACCCACACTCCTCCTTCTGTCACCATCCACAGAGTGAAACTGTCAACGACCCCTTCCCCCACACTCCTGTATATGTATGTGTGTAAATACACTGCCTGGCCCAAAAAAAGGTCACCACCTGGATATAACTGAGCAAATGGGTACAAGGCTCCCATTGGATAATTTCTGCATGGGTGATTATGTTTCAACTGGCAACAAGTGATATAAAGATAGTGGGGAACCATCATCTTTTGAAGAAAAAAATGTGGTTGGAAAAAAAATCTTGAACGATCATGACCGGTAATCACTTAAATGTGTGGTGAAATCAAATTGTAAAAAAAAACAACAGTAGACCTGAGGACTATGTTTAATAGTGAAAGTAAAAGCATTTCCATGCACACAATGCAAAGGCAGCTCAAGGGATTGGGACTAAATAGCTGTGTAGCCTTAAGAAAACCACTTATCACTGAGGCTAATCAGAAAAAAAGGCTTCAGTTTGCTAGGGAGCATAATAATGTATTTTGTTAGACTGCCTTTAGCTTTGATTACGACACACATTTGCTGTGGCATTGATTCAGTCATTTTCTACAATGTCTCAACATTTATTTACGTCCAGAGTTGCATTCATTTTTTTGCCAAGCTCTTGAATTGATGATGGAAAAGTTGGACCACTGTGCAAAGTCTTCTCCAGCACATGAAAGGAAATGCTTTACTTTCACTATTAAACATAGTCCTGAGGCCTGCTGTTTTACAATTTGATTTCACCACACATTTAAGTGATTACCGGTCATGATCATTCAAGATTTTTTTCCAACCACATTTTTTTCTTCAAAAGATGATGGTTCCCCACTATCTTTATATCACTTGTTGCAAGCTGAAACATAATCATCCATGCAGAAATTATCCAATGGAAGGCTCGTACCGATTTGCTTAGTTAAATGCAGGTGATCTTTTTTTTTTTTTTTTGTATCGTGTATGACACGTGTGTATTGTGTGTGACACAATAGTGGTACTTATTGATTTATTACCCAGATCTACTGCACTGTGTGTTTATGGAAGTGTGGGGCATTCATGCACTATCCCTTTTGGTCCTCTGCTCGTGCTCAGAAATCTCTTGGTCACTCCTCCATTCTCTCCTTTATCCAGACCTGGAGACTGCAGACACTCAAAAGCACGGTGGAGAAATGATTAGCCAGCTTTTGAGTGACCTTCTCCTCAGCTTAGAGGCAGCTTTAGGGGGCACTTGAATAGATCACAACCTCAGGGTATATGGGAATCTGTACAAACTGAAACAAGAGTAAAAGCCTTGCATTTAAGTGTCTGGACTGAAGGGGCGGCTGGTCTTTGTGGGGACTGCTGATTTCAGTATGAGCGGCTCTGTATAGGTGTAGATTTTATTGGGGGGGTGGGATTTTTCCCCTTCACTATTAGTAAAATTCCAGAGCTGCCCACAGAGCCTTACTAAAAATGCCCTCATCCCTATGTTCAAATGAAATCTATGCCCTTGCCGCTCTGTTTCTATGTAATAACACACAAGAGTAATGGGACATTGCTTCATATATCTGACCCACTTGTCTCTTGATGAAGGAACATTAAAAAGGGCTGAAATTCTTGTCTCCAAGGGGAATGTGAGATGGTGACATTAACGTTCATTTTACAGTGTGTCTTGCCGTTATCTACTGCAAGTGTCTGGCTCAAAGTAAGGTGAAGAGGGGAAAGAGCACTGAGAATGAGCAGAATGGTGTAGGGATGGGGTACGATATTTGAATATCCCAGCAGTCATTAAATGATAAAAAGATCACTTATTTCATCCTAAAAATAAACATTTTTCCTCTTACCTGCATTGAGAAATAACATGTCAAGGTGGCAAGTGTGCCTCTCATAAAAGTTCACTAAGGGCGTAGTCACGCTAGGGCCATTTTGGCTCAAGCCGCGCCAGGGCCCACTTCACACCTTTCCAAAATTCTGCCCGTTTCTGCTCACATTACCCGGTGCCTGGGACCGATGGCTGTTGTACAGACATCATCACATCGTTTGAACGTCATCAGGAAGTGCTTAACGTTTCCTTAGGTTTGAATCGCCCTTTGGAGGCATAACGGTCCGCTTAATACAGCTCCAACACCGGCCTTGTTGCTAAAAGCGACGCTAACCGGCTAATGCTAGCTTCCATGCTGGGAACAGTCTTGTAAAGTGGCCGATTTACAGGCACTAAAGTCGGATTCACACAACGGAGGGAGTCGGTAAGCACCAGGGAAGCTCACCGGAGCGTGTGTTTTTCATTAAACCCACTCAAAGTGCCCCCAGGTCCTGTGCAACAGCTTTCTGAACACTCCAGCAGTAGTTCGGATGTCTGTCCCCGTCTGTTGTTTTGTCTCCGGGACCAGCTGTGCCAGACAAGCCCCGGAATTCTTCGGATTTGGGCTCCAGTGGTGTGAAGACGGCGGAGGTCGGGCCGCTGCACTGCGGACGGACGGATCCAGGTGTGCGGGTCCACAGGTAGATCACAGGTCGGTGCCTGTCAGCTGTGTGGCCTTCCCTACCGTGCCATGGAGACTGGAGCACAGTATACCAGCCGGGGACGTCATCCCCCCGCAGCGGGACAACCGCAGCACGTCGGTTCCGCCTCAGCCATCGGGCTAACAGCCTCAGCCATCTGGCAGAGGCTAGCAGCTAGCAGCTAACAGCCGCTAGCCTCTGCCCGATGGCTGAGGCTGGAGCAGAGCACATTTATCAGCTGGAACACATTTATCAACTGGAGCTGAGGCTACCGGGCATCCGACGCGCCGATGCCCGCACCGCTGCCCGATGTCAACAGCCTGTCCATAACACAAGCTAACGGCTCTTAGCCGCTAGCCTCTGTTAGCTTAGCTAACAGCCCGATGCCTCTGTTGCCGGTATGCCCGATGCCCCTGCCCACGCCGCTGCCCGATGGCTGAAGCCGCTGCCCGATGGCTGAAGCCGCTGCCCGATGGCTGAAGCCGCTGCCCGATGGCTGAAGCCGCTGCCCGATGGCCGAAGCCGCTGCCCGATAGCCTCAGCTCCAGCTGATAAATGTGCTCCGCTTCAGCCTCAGCCATCGGGCAGAGGCTCTGTTTGCTTGGCTAACGGGCAGCGGCACGATGCTGCTGCCCGATGCCCACGCCGCTGCCCGATGGCTTCAGCCTATCCATTACACAAGCTAACACAGGCGAAGACTATTCGTTAACTGATTCATTTTCGTTGTGCTAAGGACATTTTTTCCAGGTTTTTTTCTTTGGTATACGAATTTTTCGTTGTCAGAAGAGTGCTTTATGCGAGGTACCACTGTACTTGAGTTATTACAATTGTAAAGTAACGATACTCTTGAGTATCATGTCTGGTTCATCTACACACCTGTTTATCTGTGTTTACACATATTTGGTCAAATGTGTAAACACTGCTATCTTTTTATATCTAACTATTTGAAAGAAATTTTACAATAGACGTTGGAGTCAAAGAAATGATGCTCAGTAATGTGGTACAGTAATGTGATTACAGTAATGTGGTACTTTAAAGGAAACCTGTTTGTTCTCACAACTGTGTAAAAAACTTTGTGCAGAGTTGAAAACGTAAGAGATTATGAATGTCAGTAAATAACAGATGCAACGCTGTACATTTCACACAATTGTTTAATTAAAGTGCAGCACAAAATAAGGCATAAACATAAATGAAGATGAAAAAGCTGTTCACGCAGCTTCGTCATCTTGTCCCAGTACTGATCAGTAGTTGTAGTTCAGCCACGGCTCCGAGGGAACTCAAACATTTTCGTGTACACCTCTATGTTCTGTTGAGATGGCTCTGTATACAGGTGTCTGTGAAAATTTACAGCAAACACTAGACCTCGGCATTGAAGCAACTCGTGAAGCCACGACCATTGTTTTGACATGAGTGTAGTGAAGGACGTGGTGATTTTTCGTCATCGTCACGCATGGTCACCGTACTCGTACACGTGCGTGACCAACCGTGCCGTGCCCTGGCCCACCTTTTTCATCTGGACCGAAACCCAGTGCCAGAGCGCGGCTCGGTTGCACTCACATTACGGTACTAAAAAGATCCGGGCTAAAGGTCTGAAACGCGCCCAGGCGCGGAACGAACTACCAGTGTGAGTCCACCTTAGTGCCATTTCACAACAGAAGTTTTGAATGAAATACTAGCACAAGATAAACGTTTGCCGCTGTGAGATTAGACACAAAAAAATACTGTACGCTCTGACTTACAAAACATAATTTAAATTAGTGGGAATTATTAGGTACCAGACCTTTATTGGAAGCAGGCTTTTAATAGAGGTAGACCTTTATTTCAAATTCGCTCTGTTCGACACGTTGAAATAAAATTGTCCATGTTTTGCAAAATTTGAATTTGGCTTGTATTAGAGTCAGGTCTTTCTTAAAATGATCATATTTAGCTGAAACCTTCTTTCAAACTGGCCCATATTTGTGAAGAAGCCACTTTGCGTTACACTTTTTTTTTTTTTAAATATATATTTTTGCCTTTATTGAACAGACACCGTGTAGCAAGGAAAGGCGGGAGAAAAGAGTGGGGAGTGACATGCAGTAAAGGGCTGCAGGTCGGATTTGAATCTGGGCCTCTGTGATAAGGCCTGAGCAATGTGAATGCACACTTCCAGGTGTTTGTTACAAAATAAAAGCCCTGTAACATTTTAGTGGATTAAAAAACAACATTAACAGTGCTGTTATTGTGTAAACATTAACTTCCTGTTAGAATGTCGCTTTCCATGCATTTTGAAGAAATTACACTTCTGATAAGTGATTTGCAATAATAGTGTTAAAACAGTTTCATGACGCTATTCAGTGTATTAAAATGCACTAACAGAAGTAAACATTATGTGTTTACCTAGCAGGGCATCATATTTTTTTAATCTAGTCTGTATTTGAGGGCCAGCCTTTCGACTAAGCCATTGACTATGATGAGAATCCTGGCTATTATTGAATCCCAGCTTTTTCTGAAGAAATACAGTAAACAAAAGTGAAATGGAGTGCCAACTCTGCCAGGTAACGCTAGTTTATCACCAGTTTGATTACTAATTGAATACAGTGGCTTGCAAAAGTATTCATACCCCTCGGATGTTTTTCACTTTTTATTGTGGTATAAACTGAATCATTGTCAATACAATTTGGCATTTTTTGACAAAAATTTACAAAAAACAACTCTTTAATGTCAGAGTAAAAACAGATTTCTACAAAGTAATGTCAGTTAATAAAAAAATATATGATGGAAAATAAGTGATCGCATAAGTATTCATACACTTCAACATGACTCACCTAAATGGACAGAGGATCAGACAAATGGTGCTGGTAGTCTGACAGTTTATAAAGGGAGGTCATCTGAGTGCACTGAATGTGTCTTAAGTGACAGTAGTATTGACACCTGTGTCCAACAGGTCTAGTCATTGGTGAATCAGTATTCTTGGCTTCAATTACACTATGAAGATGGAACAACATTACAAGCAGCTCCATGATTCGGTTATTGGAAAGTGTAAGCCTTGTGGTAGATACAAAATACTTTCCATGTCACTAAAAATGGGAGGAATATTGTACGTGCATAAATCTGCCTAGAGCAGGCCGTCCTCACCAACTGAGATGGGACAAGAAGGAGACTTTTGTGGGAGGACACCAACGTACCTATGATGACTCTGAACAAGTAAAAAGTTTTAGCTGCTGAGACGGAAGAATTAGTGCAAACAGTAACTGCTGGCCAAGTTCTCCACCAATCAAAGCTTTATGCTGGAATGGCAAAGAGAAAAAAGCTCTTATTATCTGCCCTCTAGAGTTCACTAGAAGGCATGTGGAGACTCTAAAGTCACCTAGAAGAAGGCTGGTGGGTCTAGTGAGACCAAAACTTAGCATTTTGTCCATCAGACTAGACACTGTGTTTGGACACTGCACATCATCACAAACAGCCCAACTCCACTTTGAAGCATAGTGGTGGCAGCATCATGCTGTAGGAATACATCTTTGCAGCAGACCCTGGAAGTCTAGGAAAGGTAGAAGGTTGAATGAATACAGCAACATATAATGAGATATTG
Organism: Pseudamia nigra; assembly: GCA_029823295.1. Lineage (NCBI taxonomy): Eukaryota > Metazoa > Chordata > Actinopteri > Kurtiformes > Apogonidae > Pseudamia > Pseudamia nigra. The sequence continues at coordinate 1,182 of JAQQAE010010473.1, read as the reverse complement.
CGCAATAGCCTGATTCAGTCTGACAGAGAACTGCAACTATCTAGAAGATTTACTTTCCAGGAAGACAATGACCTGAAGCCAACAGCAAAAACTGCACAAAAATAGTTAAAAGACAACATTGTGAATGTTCTGGAGTCAATTTGAGACTGTACTTGAAAAGGACTATTTGCTCCTGATCTCTGTCCAGTGTGTTAGAGTTTGAGTAGATTTACAATGAAGAATAGAGTATAAATTGTGGTATTGAGATGTGTAAGGCTGATTGAGCGCTACCCACACAAACTGAATGCTGTCATTGCCTTCAAAGGTGAGTCTACAGAATGCTGACTTAAAGGGTATGAATACACTTATATTTCATTATATATTTTTAATTAACTGACATTACTTTGTAGAAATCTGTTTTCACTCTGTCATTAAAGATTTGTTTTTTGTAAAGTATTGTCAAAGAAGGCAAATTATATTGACAATGATTCATTTTATACTGCAATAAAAAGTGAAAACATTCAAGGTGTGTGAATACTTTTGCAAGGCACTGTAGTTGCCAGCAGCTGTACAGTAGTCCTTTAGCTTGAAATGCTTATCTCTAGAATGGTTATCTTCTATTATACATTATGGAGCTCTCAAAGACTTTGTGTTGATGTCTGGTCTGGGGTATAATTCACCAAGGAACAGGAAGTCTCTAATGTAGCCTAATGTACAGTAGCTGGTCGATAAAATCTGCATGGCACTTTTATGTAGTCACATAGCCAGATGTATCTCTATACTTTATTTTAGCTTAGAGAAGAGTCTGGCTGAGCCCAATATCATCTTCTAGTAAGGGTAAAAAAATATGGCTGTCAAATTATTAAAATTTTTAATCTGATTAATCACAGGGTCACTGTGGATTAATTTCAATTATCACAGTTAATATCCATTTGTTATGAATCTAAACTAATCACAGGTCACTGGATTAATTTTGACTAATCACTCTTAATACCCATTCGTTGTTTTTCATTTTGTGCCTGCAAAAACACTCATGACAGAAGGTGGTACTGTATATACACTTAACGTGTTTATTTCATACTATTAAATGTGTCTAGTTTATCGGCAAGAATGAAAGGAAAAGTGCACAAGACGGTGGTGAGGCCAGCGATGTTGTATGGTTTAGAAACAGTGGCACTGAGAAAAAGACAGGAGGCAGAGCTG
>JAQQAE010010472.1:0-14083 GCA_029823295.1 Pseudamia nigra | reverse complement strand
AGAGGTGCACAAGTCTCATTGGAAGTTACAGAAATCATTTGATTGCAGTGATTGACTCAAAAGGTTGTGCAACAAAACATTGAATTAAGGGTACCATCATTTTTGTCCAGGCCTGTTTTGTGAGTTTGCTTTTTTTAAAAATAATTCTGTTGAACTACAATTCAAAAGCAGTGTCTGATTTTCATTGGTTCATTTTCATAAATTTTTTTATTTATTATTACTTTTGTCAGATTCGAGTTATTTCTGTGACCATTGTGGGTTTTTCTGTCATTTACAGAGGGCACCAACAATTTTATCCACGTCTGTAAATGTACAGTATATGACAAATAAAGAAAACTTACCTCAAATTTCAAAAAAGTTTGAAGATTTGAATTGAAGACTTTGCCACTTAAAGGTGGTGAATAAATTCACTGTATTGAAAAAAGTAAATTTGCATCAGTTGACAGAAACATGAAGCGATTAACAAATGAGAAGCATGCAGAAATGACACCAGCCATTTGCATCAGTGGCAGCTAAGCTAATACCTAAGCGAAAACTAACATGATCCGTCAGCTCCTCTGAGTAACATTGAACACATCATGGTAAGCCCGCAGTGATGCTACAATAACACGCTGCAGAGCACACAGCTGGAGGAGAAAACTGCCAATGTTTTCCACGTTCTTGGGATTTGTAGTAGTGGTAGCAGACACCTTGAGACCAATGTGTTTTCTTGACGACATCACGTCTGTTCACTGTGGTTGAGCACATCCCAAGATTCACAAAAGATAGCTGATGGAACTGGACACAGATGTGCATTTCCTTTTATCAAATTTGTGAAAATTCACATTAGAAATGCAATATATTTGGATGAGAAGACCAGACATAATGACATTAAGAGCGGTTTTAATGTCAGTGACAATCATTTGCTATTTAACTCTTGTACGGTTTGGGTCAGGCTGAATCATTTTTTTTCTTTGATTGAAGCATCTTTATCAGAAAAATCCTAAATGATAAAACCTGCTGAAGTCTAAACATACAGGAATCTAAGGCTACAATTCACGTGGACTCAGTAAAAGTGGTCAATAGAGGGTTGTAAAATGTTGCTTTGTTTAGTGGGTCTGGATTTCCGCTGCGGCTGCAGGGTGGGGGGTGGGGGGGCACGACACATTTTGGGACCTTTAGTCCTAACAGTGCATCGTTTAGACACCACAGCCTACATGAATATTACTACTGATCATGTCTATCCCTTTATGACCACAGCGTACCATCTGCTGACAGCTACTAGGTCCAACCAGTACCAGCACATTGTACCTAATAAAGTGGCCACTTGGCATACATGCCTTTCATCCATCAGTTGTCTCCATCTCAGTCTGATTTTGACACTTTTTGCGGCGCTGGTGTCACAGCTCACTGTCTGTTCATGACACCCACACATGGAAGGTGACACATGAGAATGATTCATCCACGCATCACCGGTCACGTGACTCCTCAGTGTCACATGACATGTAACCTGAATGACCCGGGCGAACAAAGCCGTGAGGTTTTATGACTGTCGCTGGCATCCAAACCTTTTTCCAAAAGCTACATGTGGTCCAGTATGTTTTTTAAAGATCATTATAATCTTCTACACTTCAGTTTCTGTTTCTGAGAATAAATCCACGCATTATAGCATAAAAAAAAAAAATTATGCAGGTAATTACTTGACACAAGATAATAAGATGTGTAAGAATGAAGACTGAACTGGTGTTAGATCAATCAATCAATCAATCAATCAATCTTTATTTGTATAGCGCCAATCATAATTGCTGATTATCTCTAGGCGCTTCACAATTCAAGGCTGAAATCTCATCAATCAATCAAATTTCCTCTTGCCGGATCCGCAGATAGATGAAAGAAGAATGAAATCAGAAACTTATGAGAATAATGAACAGAAACGGAAGAATATATGTGAATAAAATAATGAAAAAATAACCAAGAAAATGAAGAGAAAAAAACAAAAAAGGTATGAAGTCAAACAACAACAAATAAACTAAAACAAAAAGTTACCAAAATATTTGGTAGGAACTAAATTGAAGAAAATAAAAAAATAACAAACATATTGACAAAATGAACAAAAATGAACATTCATATTCAAAACATGCATAAAAATGAAGATTATACACAAATAGAATAAAATTTAAAAGTACTAAATTAAACAAAATGACCATAATACATATTTAAAAAATATACAATCATGTGGTTAATTCAAATAAAAATTACAATCCTCGTAAATACAGTTTAAAAAAATCAATAAAAATAACCAACAAACAATATAAAATGTATGAAAATTGATTAAAAAAGTGAGCAACACACTCAAGAAAAATAATAAAATAATATAGATTATTGGACTAAATGAGGAAAATGTAGAAAATAAACTCAACAGAATTGCAAAGTATTTTTCAATACACAAAAATCTGGTTAATACAAATAAGTACTACAAACAGTATGGAAAACATAAACAGAGACCACAAATTAATCCAGATAATTAATATAAACGTAACACATCATCCAAAAATGTACTAAAATTAAGAGAAAATGATGAAGGAATTGAACAAAAATGAGCAAAAATGATTAAAACTATAATAATAATTAACAAAACAATAAATTAAATGAACAGAAAAGCAGCAAAACAGTGAAGAAAATGAACACATTCTGTCATAAGAAAATGGGTGACCCAATAAAATGATTCTTCACGGCCCATATTTGGTTACGACCCTCAGCTTGGACACCAGTTTGTTTGTTCGATGTATCTCAGTGTTTTCATTGTGTGAGATGTTAAGCCTGCTGAACACCGAGAACAGGCCAATTACAACGACCGGATTAAACCACAAATCCCAGCTATAACGAGAACCAATCAGAGCGACCGCGGCATCTCCTAGCAACCGCAGACGGGAGGATGCTGCTCAAGTGTCGCACTGGAGAATGCTGTTGTTGATGTTTGTTATTGTGTAAAGAAGAAAAAAATAGAGAAGTGGGGGAGGGAGAGGATAAATATGTGCTGGAAGATGAAAAGAAAGAAAACCACAAACAATTGTGAAGTGGGTGAAGTGACAGCGGCGTGGTAAGAACATGGAGAGAGGAGGAGAGCAGGGTGATACAGCCAAGAATGAGCTCACTGTGAAGATGTTCATACTTGTCAATGTCAATAATCACTGTTTCATCAAGTTTAAAGGTCGGTTTTTGGTTCAGAGTGAAAGTTGAACATTATGCACAAATGTTCACTTGGAGGCAAGGAGGACAGGCAGTAATGTTGGTGGCAAAAAGTCAAAGGTCAAGGTCACTGTGAACCTCATGTCATGCCCAATCCTATCGTCCTGACTCTTGAGGGAGTTTCTTCAAATTTGGCACGAACTTTCAAAGTCAAAGGTCATGGCCTATGTGAAAACATTTGAGGTGAAACATGTTTTTGACCTTATGGATAACAGTGTAACAATGGAAAAAAACACTCTGAACATACAGTATATAACAAACATAATAAATTGAACCAATGTCTTGAATAATACATTTTGAACATTTTATTATTTGCACAATGACAAATGGGATTGTGAAGGATTAAGAAAATTTAAAACTATCAACATCCTTCCATCCGTCCATCATCTTCCGCTTATAAACCAGTTCAGGGTCGTGGGGGCAGCAGCCTAAGCAGAGAAGCCCAGACTTCCCTCTCCCCAGCCACCTCCTTCAGTTCCCGTGGGGGGTCCCCCAGGTGCTCCCAGGCCAGCCGAGAGACATCCTCCTTCAGTGTGTCCTGGGTCTGCCCCAGGGTCTCCCCTTGTTGAAGCTCATTTTTGGCAATCAAAGATTGGACCACCCAGACACCCGCCTCTAGCTGGCACCCAAACCTCACAGCACCGGACCCGTAAGACCCTTCCTGCAGGTGGGGGGCCCGCAGAAAGGCATAGTCATAAGGGTCCTCTGAATCGCTCTTGGTCTGACCTGTCACCTAGGACCAATTTGCCTTGGGAGACCCTACCAGGCGTGAATTTCCTCCAACAACATAGCTCCTAGGATCACAAACCCCTCCACCACGTTAAGGTGGAGATTCAAGGAGGGGAAAAACCAAGAACAAATATATAAAATATGAAAATAACAAGGAGCAGGAAACGAGTTTTCTGTCTGATTTTTACAATTGATTGTAGAGTTAGTCACTAATACTCTGGTTTTCATGACACTGAGTCAAAATAAATCAGTGAACAAAATCCAAGTTTGTGTCCTTCTCGAGACAAAAGAAAAATGTTTACGCCAATAAATCCTCATCAGTCAATATTTCAACATAACAGGTCTACTGGAGAGAGTGGAGATTTGAGGCAAAGGCACTGTGTGGAAGTTGGACAGAAACATGAGAAACTGCAGAAAACATGGCGGCTGAGGAGGAATTAGGCAGCTTAGAGGGCATTATGTCAGTGTACATAGGATTTAGAGTATAAGTCTGGATTATGGCCTTTTGCTTTGATAGAAAATGCCACCTTATAGGCACCGGAGCTGTGCTTTGTTACTGCGGCAGAAATCAAAGAAGACACCCCGTCACTTTCTGAAATCCATGGCCACAAGGTGGGCACTCAATCCCCTTCACAAGACGAATTCACATGGGATCTGGATGGGATTTTGATTTTTATGGTGTGGGGCCAAATGGAGCATGGCCAACAATGACCAGGGTGCACGGGGAAATACAGCTGTGCTCATAAGTTTACACACCCCCGGCAGAAATATTCTTTCACGGAAACACCAGTGATCAGCAGACGTGGTTAGTGCATTCACTCCTTTACATGTACGTATTTGAGGAGATTTTTCTGAAATATGTACTTCTGAGAGGAACGGTTTTGCAGAATACTTTTTACTCTCGCTCAGTTTCATTTGTCCACAGCTCAATGAGTAGGTTAAAAAAAAGGGTGAAGTCTGTTAATTTTAAAACACTAAAAAACTAAGCAACAAGTTGAGCAAAAGTTTACCAAAAAATGATAACCAAAATGATATAACATAAGAAAAACTACAGAAAATGACAAAATGAGCAGAAAATTAACAAATTAATCAAGGCAATTAAAAAAAAAAAATGAATCATAATAAGCGCGGCTAATGAAATGAGCATAAATGAGCAAAATAATAACGTGCCCAAAGCAAAACAACAGAGGTTACTGTATGTTTTCACCGGCCTTGGTTTGTCTGTCTGTCTGTTGGCAACATAACTCAAAAGGTTCTGGTTGGATTTTGTTGAGAGTTTCAGGAAATATCAGAAATGGAATAGGGAATAAGTGATTCGATTTTGGAGGTGATCCAAATCACCATCTCAGCACATGGCGTTTTTTTGCACTGACCAGTCAGAGGCACTGCCCATTCCAATGCTGCGTTGTCACTGCCTCACTTGCCAACCAATCAAAATAAAGAAGGGGCGGGACATAACACTAAAGTTCTCCGCACCATGACGGAGGAGAAAACATGTGAGAAACTGCCTGACAACTTAAAGATCTAACGCAGAAGGATTTCCATGATTTTATGAAGGAAGCAAAGATCCAGAACATCCATTACAGTTTGAAATGTTACTGTGTGAAAAGGACATTTTTACATGACGCCCGGACGCAGCCACAGATGCACGTCTGACTCATTCATGACACTGTGACTAAGAATGTAAACAGTGAATTTAAAAGTGCAAAGTGTGCACTCACCTCCCTTATGCAGACACTGTCTCCGTGCATGTCCAAAATCATCCGATCAAATCTATACAAAGGCTTCAAATTGATAAATCAACTGCAAATTTTAATTTTAATTCACCCTGTACTCGTTTGAAAATATCTTACACCACAGATATTTTGTAGATACAGTACATAATGTAGAATTTCAAACCTTCCCTGTGGACACAGGACCTAATAATGTCATATGGGGGGAAGTGAGCTGCCTTGGTGGAGGTCTGCGCTCTCTGACTGCTTTCTCGTTAAGCATGTTAACTAAATTTGAACAAAATCAACAATAGCAGCAAAATGAGCAACAAAATGTTCAAAATGATCTAAATAATCAAAAATGACAGAGAAATTTAACAAAAGACAACAAAATAAGCAATACCAATTTTCCAGGACATTTCACTTTTTTTTCTCACTTTCCAAATGTTTTCCATGACTTGAAAGTCAATCATTTTCTCAGTTCTCCAGGTTTTCCTGGTTTTTCAAGATGCATGGGAACCCTGCTTCTATAACTAGGTCATTGCATGTTTTTTATTTTTCATATTTTCCCCCTTGTTTCTTTTTTAATTGAATAATGCGGGACTTAGGTCACATTAAAGGCAGGGAAAAGTTTGAACTGACTTATTGCAGTCTCATTTTCACAAAAAAAAAATCACAAAAAACCTGGCATTATAACAGGACACTTTCAATATCCACTGTAAGTACGGGAGTATGTGGTCCTTATGCCGGCAGAGCCCGGGCCTGTGGGTTTTTATTATGTAATAATACAGCAAACATCTGCATCAGAGGCAGGAAAATGGAAAATAGAGGATGCCTATGCATGCACAGCTCGATGCGCTTACCAGGTATTTGATTTATATGAAAAAGCTGAATCCCTCTCATCCGTGAACACCTACAGATATGCACATCCTGAAATTGCCACCATCCACTTTCGCCTGGCGCGTGTTTATGGCAGCCTCACGGAGGATCTGCCTTAATTGGCCCGAACTCCTCCTACACAGTAATGTGTTGTTTTGCAGCGTGAAGCCCTCTTTCAGGTAAATGAGGCCATTGTGAGGAGTGCATTACCCACAGGTTTCACTCCCGTCGTCCCTGGCGGTTTGCGGCGACTCACATATTGGCCTCACTTTTCACCGTTCCGGTCAAACGCGTACGGGTTTGGGAAACGAGCGGGTTTTCGATGATGACAGCGGGCAAAGTCATGCTTTATACCTTTTCATTTTCACCTCGGCTCAGCTCATGCACAGGGATCCCGCTGACACTTCTACATGTTTTATCCATTCGTCTTGAATTATGCTCATGCTGTTAAAGGTCGTTTTAAAAGCAGGTTTTTACACTGATTTTCTTTAACCTCCAGGCAACTTGGTGTCCATTTTATTTTTCACTTCAGTATGAAAATCACCTTTAAGAGGTTACACTTTCAAACAATCTGCAAACAGGTGTATTTACAAGCTTTTACAATGGCAAACTTATCATATTTTGCTCATTTTATTGATTTTTATGTTAATTTATTGTCATTTAGTGCAGGGCTGGAACCTTTTATGATGTAAAGAGACATTTTTAGACAGAAAATTAAGCTACATGCACAAATATTTGAATGATAATGCACACTTTAGTTATAAAAAATATATTTCTTTACTCATTTTTAAAATTCTGTTTCTTATTTTGATCATTTGGATTCATTTTGTTGTTACGTTTGCTAATTTTATTGCTTGTTTTCTTAATTATTGTTCAATATGTTGGTGATTTTGTCTTATTTTTTGTATTATTTTAGTCATTTTTTAATCATTTCGATGCTCGCTCTGTGCATTTTTGCTCATTTTATTGCACACTATGTGATTTATTCAATTTTATGAATTATTTTGACCATTTTTGTTTATTTATCACCTGCTTGTATTCATGCATTTATGCTGTTTTGCTTCAAACACCTTGTTTTGTTATGACTATTTGTTAACTATTTTTGTTCATATGTACTATTTTATTTGCTTTTTAAAATTTATGTTCATTATGTTGCTTATTTTGTTAATTTACTTTTTTATTATCTTCATTTCCGTTCATTTTGTGTATTTTTTGTCATTTTTAATCAGTTTGATGTTTATTTTGCTCTTTGCTCTAAAGTGAACCAGCTACGTTTGGTTCACTTTATTGCTTACATTGTTCATTTGTATTTATTGTGTTGCATAATTTGTTAATTTTCTTGATTATTATGCTTATTGCTGTTCATTTTGTTTATTATTTTGGTCATATTTAATACTTTTATGCTAATTTCAGTCAATCTAGTGCATACATTATTTTTTGTTAATTTTCTTGATTATTTTAGTAATTTCCTGTAAGTTATTGTGTGTTTTATAGATTTTGGGTGATTTTCTCACATCAGTTTTGTGCTGTTTTGCTTCGGCTCGTGTTGAGCTGCAGTGAGCCATCCCTCAGTTCCTCTGACACCTCGTCTCTTTGGGCCACTTTCGTATTTTTATCTCCGTTCTTTTGCTTCTCAGAAAAGAGTGAGAGCCAAAACTGTGTGAACTCGCTGAACAAAATGAAAGTTAGAGGGGTGACGTTACCCTCCACAAGTCATCCCATCACGCCGTGACTCACATTTTACTCCAGCCCCGGAGGCAGAATATCTGTGATGTCTCTGATGTCTCTGTGTTTCTGTCAGTGTCTCACTCTGTCTTTTCCAGCGCCCTGTCTCGATGTCAAATGGAGTCAGAGCCCACACCACAGGCCTCAGGGAAATGCACACAACCGCCCTTTCTGCAACAGGCTCCAGCTTCACCATGTTCAGAATTCAACAGGGGAAAAAAAAAAATCCACATTGGAGATACTGAATATGCAACAGAAGGAAAAGAGGAAAGGTATTGATCCAAAGTGGTTCTAAAAAAAGAGAAGAGCAAGAATGTAATAAGAATGAGGAAAAAATTACCTAATTAATAATGAAAATGAAGAAAATATTCACAAAATATTCAAGACAATGAACAAAACACATAAAATTGACCAAATTGAACAAATTAGCTAAGAACATGATACAAAAAATGAGCAAAATGATCACTAAATAAAACAAACTGAACAAAATAACCAAGAAAAGGATAAAAATAAGCAAGAGTCATAAAATGAACAGAAACACACACAAATGACCAAAATAGTCACGATATACTCATTACAATGAAGGAAAATGAACAAAGTAATAAATAAAATGAACAAAGTAACTGAGAAAAGGATTTAAATGAGCAAAATAGTTGGAAAATGAACATGAAATGAATGTAATGACAAAGAAAATCGAACAAAATATCCACAGAATAAGCAAAACAATGATGTACACAGTGTTTGAGTGTCTTTATGACTTGGATCATGAGGACAGTGGTTTTTGGAGTGAGTACAGTGCATGATCTAGTTTTGTTCAGTTTTTTCATGAAGTCTACAGTACTCCCATCATCTCAATTTAATGTGCATTTTTAAAAATGCACATTAAATTGAGATGAGGCATACACCTCACATTTTGAAAAGGTTTGAAAGTTCAAATTAAAAAGTTTGTCACTTAAAGGAGATGGCAAAGTCAGTGAAGGAAGAAGTAAATGTGCATCAGTTGATGGAAACATGAAGCGAATAAATAAAAAAAAAATTATGTCAGTCACTTGCATTGGTGGCAGCTAAACTAAGCTAATAGCTAAGCTAAGGCTACAACATGATTCTTCCATTTTTCCTCAGGACCCTTTTATACCATAGTTTATGAACCGGTGCCGTTCAGGTTCCATCTAGTGAACCGGTGCCGTTCAGGTTCCATCGAGTGATCTCCTTTACACCAGTTTTGAGATTTTAATCACCGCTGCATCATCAGCAGGGCTGCTCCTGTGCGTTTGTTTTGGATATAAACAGTACTCCTTTGTGTGGTCGTAAACATTATCATGGTGGCAGATCACATGATTTATCCAAAAACATGCTTGGATGTTATACTAACAAGAAGAAGAAGAAGAATAACGCTGTGTGGCAGATGACTGGTGTGTTGACTGGGTTGCAGCGGGTTGTGTGGATTCCTCCATGTTGCCCGGTTTGCTCTGCATGGGCAGGTATGTCCACACCCACTCATGTTGTCACAGTTCGTGCTTCAGGAACCTACTATTCTCTGGTTTGAGCTGGGAACCAAGGATGCAGGTTCCAAACAAAGTTATTTTTGGTGTAAATGCACAGATCTATGTTCTGGAACCAGAACCGCGCTGGCTTCCTGTCGGTGTAAAAGTGGCCTGAGTAGCCTTGAAGACACACAGCTGGAAGAGAAAACTTAAGTTTTCCATTTTCTTCAGGTTTGTGGTAACGGTAGCAGGTAGCTTCAGACTGCTTTTTTAAAAATGACATTACATCCATTCATTGGTACCAGGCTTAAAATCTAGCCCCCCCCCCCACATCTGTTTACTGTACTTAAGCACCTCCAAAGTTTCGTAAAAGGTAGCTAATGGAAACAGACACAGATGCACATTTCCTTTGATCAAATTTCTGAAAATTTGCTTTAAAAATGTGATACTTTTGGATGGAAACCCAGCTAATGTTGCTGGCTTTGGGTTAACATCATTGCTGTTCCTTGTTACATCCTCACAGCCTGTTTAAGATGTGTGGAGATGCAACATACTGCACAAGTTTATACAGGGGTCAAAACAAAAGGACGTGAGATGGATTAAGGGGGGTAAAATCAATTCTTTTATTAACACTAACACACAAAAACCAAATCACTTAACAGAACATAAACTAAGGGAAGAAAGTTGAATTGCCTCACTCAAAAGTCAGCCATCGTAGACGCTACCATGAGTCCTCTGCTGGGGACATCACCATGTCCTGCAGCTTGGGCTTCCATGAGAAAATAGATTGAGCTCAGCTTCCCACTCAGCTTAAATCATGTCCTGATTGCTGAGTGGGTTCAGGTGTGGACAGGTGAGCTGATGCTGCCAGGTAAAGAGAACCTGCCCAACAAAATGAAGAGCAAAGAAAACACATACACGTGTACCATGCAGAGATCTGACATTTGTCCAAGTGGGCGGGGCCTAGGCCTGAGGCTGAGGTGATTGATAGGAGATGTGACACTGCATATAAGGCAGTGGTGGCCAAGGCCAGTGACTAAAGGGTTGCTGGCTCGAATCCACAGAGCAGCAGGAGACCTGGGTAAGGAAGGTGTCCCCACCCTCATCATCATCACCATGGTCCCCTGAGCAAGGCCCTTAACCCTCCCAGATGCAAGGGGATGGGTCAAATGCAGAGGAAGAATTTCATGTATATGACAATAAACGTAACTTAACCTAACAAGACAAACAGGTTTGGAAGCAGATTCCGCTGAGCCAAATCAGAAAAGCTCCATGGACAATTTCTCCCTGAACCGACTGTTTACTGCAATAGTATTTTAGGGCCCAGGAACATGTTTTTATCATGTCAAAAAGCACAGAAGCTTGATTTTTCATGATATGTCTCCTTTTAGTGCCAACCAGAGGGCAACAGGTCAATCAGGAGACGTCCAGGGTATGAACTGACATGGCCGATGTTTGACGCCCTGGAGAGGACTTGGGTGTGGGTGATTACATTGAAAGAAGCAACGGGATTGCAGTGACAGTACTTCAAGATGAATAAAATAACCAAATGCAGGTGGAAGGAGAGGGAAACAAAGAAAAAACTAGCTAAAAGGACAGCGAGGACGTGTGAGCGGCATGAAGACCCTGATTTTGACTGGAGTAGGACTAAGAAAGGTGGAGTCTCTGGTGATTTATTCAGTTATTATCCGTCAGACCGCCGGGTGTGGAAGGAGGCCGTCATGCATGCACTCTGCCAGGTCTCCTCTCCTGGTGTTTGGGGAACAGGGCCAGTCCCCAGGGCCCTCCGTCCACCATTAGCATTCCATGCGCTAATGGGCCCCCATTTGCTGCTTGTCACCGCAAGATCGGTGGCTTCGTCCTCGCCAGAGTCCCCCCAGCTGAGCGGTGTTCCCGACGTGTTCAATGACCCCGCTCGCTCCGTCCATCCAGCTCAGATCGCTCCCTCTTTCTGGCTGCACTCTGTTTGCTTCCAGAGCTGTGTTTCTTAAACATTTTCCAAATGGAAGAGATGAATGTTTCATTTCCTTTGAAGCAAAACTAAAACTAATCCTTATTAGCAGAGATGACACTATATCGTTAACAATAATGAGCAGTAAAGTAACACATAAAACCAAATAATTAACAAAAAAGAAAAATAAATCAGCAAGAAAATAAAAAGATATTAATGTACTTACTGGAAAGATACAAAAATAAACAAAATATTAAGACAATATGCAAAATAGGGAACAGAATAGAACAGGATCATCAAGGTAATACGAATTAATGGAAAATATGAACAAAATGAACAAAATAAGCAGTAAATCAACGAAAACATAAAAAATCTGAGCAGAAAAAGGACAGAAATAATTGTAAAAGTTAAGAAGAATGAACAAAATAATCTACCAAATAAACAAATATGGGCAGAAAAAAGAAAAATAATCAAGTACATTAAGAAAAATTGAACAAAAGAATTCACGAAATGAATGAAAATGAGCAAAATAGGCAGTGACATGACAAAATAAAACAAAATGATCAACAGACAAGAACAAAATTATCAAAGAAATTATCAAGAATAAACTAAATAATCCAGAAAGTCGACACAGATTGAGATGCAACAGGTACGTTTCCACCGCAGGAACTTCAGGGTCATTTTACGGGGCTGGGGTCATTGGTGCACGTCTCCACTGCAGGAACCCATGTGGGTCAAATTACAGGAACCTTTACGGGGTTTAACCAAGTCTCTGCTTCGGGGTAGGTACTCCAAAGGGCCCTGAAAACTCCCGGGCGGAACCCCCAACCCAGAGCAGGATATGATGTCAAGTGAAAAAAGAGCACCATTTTTAAAGCCTGAGCAGGAAGTAGTAGAATTCGGGTTCTTGGAGGCATCTTCTCAACTCACTCATAGCATCATCTGCCATGTACACACAAAACACACAAACTGCACACAACACAAACACGGCAGCCACCCCAGCTGCCTCCAGGTTTATCTTTGTCCTCGATGTCGTCGTCTCTGCTTTTGCTTTTGATACTGTATGTCGTGGATTATGTCCTGCAATCATGTCATTGTTATTATGCCACAATTTCATTGGTGTGATGTTCCTGTAAATTCTCCCTCCCCCCTTTTACCCTGAAGTTCCTGTAATGGAAACACGCCTAAATAAAAATGGAATACAATTGATGGATTTCACCATCTACATTCATAATATCATCAAAAGATTCAGAGAATCTGGAGACATTTCTACAAGTAAGAAAACCAACATTGAATGTCTGTGACCTTCAACTCCTCAGGAGGCACTGCATTAAAAACCCACATCACTGTGTGAAGGATATGATCATGTGGGCTCAGGAACATTTCAGAAAACCATAGTCAGTAACAGAGTTCATCTCTACATCTACAAGTATAAGTTAAAACACTACCAGGCAAAGTGAAAGACAAGTATCAACAACATCCAGAAACAACCTGAGCTCATCTGAGATGGATCTGATGCAAAGTGGGCTGACTAGTCCACATTTACTATTGTTTTTGGAAATCATGGACATTGTGTCCTCCTGGACAAGGAGAAAAAGGACCGTCCAGATTGTTATCAGTGCGAAGTTCAAAAGCAGCATCTGTGATGGTATGGGGGTGTGTTAATGCCCCCTGGGTGACTTGTACATCTGTGAAGGCTCCATTAATGGTAAATGGTACAAACAGGTTTTGGATCAACATATGCTGCATCCAAGCAACGTCTATTTCAGGGACGTCCCTGATTATTTCAGCAAGACAATGTCAAGACACATTCTGCATGTGTTACAACAGCGTGGTTTCATAGTAAAAGGGTGGGGGGTATCAGACTGACGTCCTTCAGTCCACACACCTGTCTTCCACTGAAAATGTGTGATGCGTTATGAAGAACAAAATATGACAATGGAGACCCAAGACCATTGAGCCGCTGAAGACGTACATCAGTAAGAATGGGATAGAATTCACCTACAAAGCATCAACAGTTAGTGTCCTCAGTTCCTAAACGCTTGTTAAAAGGAACGGTGATGGAACACAGTGGTAAACATAGCCCTGTCCCAGCTCTAATGGAACATGTTGCAGGCATCAAGTTCAAAATGAGGGAATTTTTGCAAAAAAAAAAAAAAAGTTTTTCAGTTTTAACATTAAATACATTTGGCCACTGCCTGGCCAAAAAAAAGTCGCCACCTGGATTTAACTAAACAAACACAGTAAGAGCTTTTCCACATGTACAATGCGAAGGGAACTCAAGGGATTGGGACTGAACAGCTGTGTAGCCTCAAGAAAACTACTAATCAGTGAGGCTAACTGGAAAAAAAGGCTTCAATTTGCTAGGGAGCATA
>JAQQAE010010471.1:0-14083 GCA_029823295.1 Pseudamia nigra | reverse complement strand
GTGGCAATGATTGGACACCCCTGCTTTAGATGCTCTACTGGATTGAGATCCAGTTGTCCTTTCTTCCTCGTGGGGTTCTGTCCACTGCAGGACCAGGACCACTGAACAAGACCCACAGTTTTGGAGATGCTTTGACCCAGTTCTCTTCACATCAGAATGTACCCCTTGCTTGCATCCTTACACTGCCCAGTTTTTGTTTCAAATACATCATCTTCAAGGACTAAATGTTCACCTGCAGCTTCAGACGGTATATCCCACCCACTCACAGGTGACACTGTAATAAGATAATTGACATTTTTACCACTTCAGCTGTTAGTGGTCATAATGTTATGGCTGATTGGTGTACATGCATACCATCTAAAAGTGAAAGGACCGATTTATTTTACATGCCATAGTTATTAACTGCGCTTTTTTTATCTCTATTTGAAGCCCTACTGTAAAGGGATACTTTGGTTTTTCTAATTTAATAATTTACCTTTCAGAACTGTTTACTTTAGACAAGTAAATAGGGAGAAAATGAGAGATATAAGTATTGCCTCCATCCATCCATCCATGTTGATTCAGTGCATCTAGGTTCACCAGTCTTCGTTTCACACAAATATGTGAAGCTCTGTGGCAGTTAAAAACATCTTTTCTCCAGGTATGAACAACCGGGAGGTCCTGGAGCAGGTGGAGCGGGGCTACCGGATGCCATGCCCACAGGACTGTCCCACCTCGCTGCATGAGCTGATGGTACAGTGCTGGAAGAAGGACCCAGAGGAGAGGCCCACCTTTGAGTACCTGCAGGCCTTTTTGGAGGACTACTTCACTGCCACGGAGCCTCAGTACCAGCCAGGGGATAATCTCTGAGCGACGCTGCACTCGTCTCATGTCATTTCACGGGCTTGTCCAATAGAGGGAGCCACACACCACATATTCTCCCCCGTCATGTGGCTCTAACAATCTGAAAGCTCATTGACTGACTTCCAAGCTTCACACACAGGGACTGATGGCTGTTACAACAGCAAACTGACTATCAAATGAACGGATGCTTCGGAGGCAGCGAGGGCGCTGAGATGACTGGAGAGTAAGAAATGACTGCCATGGATGAAAGAGATGAGTTGTGTAACTTGTATGTAATGTAAATACAAATTGCTTGTTTACTTATCTCTTTTCGTTTCATTTTCTATTACTTTTGATATTTTGGAAATGTGTGGATTTTTTTTTTTTTAATCCAAGGTCAAAGTTATTACAGATAAACAGCTCGTAGGAAATGTGTGAGGCTCACAGTCAGTAACAAATTGTAACATAAAAATGGTAGAGTTGGAGATAGTATCCTGATAAAACTTTAAAACAAACCAAATGTTTCAGAAACACCCTGTGTTTGAGAGTTTGGATTGCTGATACAAGACATAACAAACACATACATTTTCTTTTGCATATTCAAAATGTACATCTCAAACAAATTCACAACATACATGAAAATCAATATAGACAAAATAATCTTTTACAGACTCTTCCCACTGTGTCTATGTTGATTTTCTCAGAAATGTCTTGTGTAATTCACCTCCATAGCAGCAGATGGCGCTGTGAGTTTGGGTAAAGGTGCTGGTATTTTGTTGAGTTCTGCCAAAATCAGTCCTGATAAATAAACTGTTGCCTTTTAAGTTTATTTTCACACATTATGTAGATCCAGTGATTTCACCTACTTTGTATCTTGCATGTTGCTTAAACTACTGCATCAGCTCTAGAGGTTTTTAATCTTACCTTAATTGATGTTACCTGCCTTTATGGTACAAATGAGCATTAGAATCCCACTGATTAGAAAACAATGGTTGCACTTTAGAATAGGGACAAATATTTGCTATGAATTAGATGCTTATTGGTATATATATCTGTACTGCTCTAGTTTATTAGGGTTAGGGTTTATTCTTAGGGTCACTAAGACTTCATTAGGACCGGTTTGTTCCCTGTTCTAAAGTGTTATTAAAAACTCTGATATTTTGAGGAAATAGTCATCATAATCTCTGGGAAAAATACATAATATTACCACATTAATTTGACTTTTTTTTTCGATAAAAAGGATTGATATTACAAAAGATGCAAAATTCTCAGCAACTGCTAAATACAGGTCTGCTTTACTGAATCAACATTAGACCGTTTTGTTACATTATTTGAGGAAAAGATATTTTATACAGAATATGTCATCTTGTGACATTTTTCCTCAACTTATTAAATTTTTTTCTTTCTCACTGACATTTTTATCATAAAATAAGAACTTCATCCACAATGTTATAACTTTCTTTGAAAAATCATGACTTTATTCTCAAAATAATTTATGTGGCCCTCGTTCGGTGAATTGCTACAGACATTTATGCAGATGCAACATGTGTTACATTTGTTGTAAGACATGTTGCATCTGCTTCTGAAGCCTGATGTATTCGATATATGTTGTATATATTTGTTTTATTTGTATCAGCAAAACAAAATGCATGTGTTTTCTAAAGTGTGTTTGAATCTCAGGGTGTTTGTGAAACGTGACTTTTTGCCAGACATCGTCTCCACAGTAGAGTTGGTTCTAGTTAGACACCGTGGCTCGAGATATCTCAGAGATTTTTCTGGGAGTCTGCTGACCTTTTTTACGAGGTTAATTTAACAATACTGCTCACCTCTTCTCAAGGAACTTAGATGTACTATATCACCTGTTCTTGCCTTTCCATGTTTAGTAATATTCTTACAAGTAAGGGAATGCCTTCATGCTTTCTACACACTAACTCTAGTGCGTCATGGACTCTTCCACCCAACATGTACGGCATCTGCACTGACATTAGGTGCATCCACATCACATTTCAGCTTCAGCCAATGATTTTTAGATCGGCTTCAAGTGACTTTTAGTTTAGCTTCGTGCAGTTGCAAAGGGCTCGCACCCCTTCCTGACTGCTTATTACCTTGACAATATTTTAAAATGTTTGTTGCTCTATTGTATGGCAGTAGGCTGTGTAAGAATTCTGCTTCTTTCTGCTTCAGCGGCCAAACAGAAACTGCCACTTACACGACAGGAATGGAGGATGTGTACTTGTGTTTGTCTCTCCATGGTGTGTATCTGGAAATAACATGTTCAAGAGACCAAACATGTTTTATTTTAATGTATCATTTTTGCTCAACAATGATTTTGCGCCACAAGTCTTAACTGTGTCTGTAGTTTAAGAACACACGTGTATTGCCAGGTCAAAACACATTTTATCACCTCAAGTATTGTCCTTCCTGAAGATGCACCATTCCTGTGTGTGGGTTTTTGTTTCTTTTCATGGATGGAAAAGTGAAGCAAAGACTCACTTTCTCTCTCTTTATTCCGTAGGTATACAGTAAATGTCTTGGTCTCTGTATTATTTATTGTCTCTGTCTGTTACTTGTACACAGCGGCTGGTTTGGAAATAAACAGTCTTGCCATCATTAAACTGTCAAGTGATCGTTTTCAGTTAAAATGCAGCCAGGGGAAATTCTCTGGTCTTGCTTTGTGTGAACTGCAACACTACAACAACTACTACTACTACAACATTAAGTAACATCAGTAATGGATTAAGAAAAAGGCAACTAAAGCCAGGGGAAATTTGACTGTGTGTTCTTTTGTCATTGAAATGTGTGCCTAGTACTGTAAGTACAGTGGTATGAAAAAGTTCGGGCACCCCTGACAATTTTACATTATTTTCATTTATAAATCAGTAGGTGTTTGAATCAGTAATTTTATTTTGATCTGTAAAATAACTGATGGACACAATAATATTTCAGCAGTGAAATTAAGTTTATTGGATGAACAGAAAATGTGCAACATGCATCAAAACAAAATTAGACAGATGCATACATTTGGGCACCATTGTTATTTTGTTGATTTGAAAACCTGCAACTACTTAGCACTGATTAGTTGGAAAACAAAATTGGTTTGGTGAGCTTGTTAAGCCTTGAACTTCATAGACAGGTGCATCCAATCATAAAAAAGGTATTAAAATAGCCAAATTCAAGTTGTTCTTCTCTTTGACTCTCCTCTGGAGAGTGGCAACATGAGGGCATCAAAACAACTCTCAAGTGACCTGAAAAGAAAGATTGTTGAACATTGTGGTTCAGGGGAAGGCTACAAAAAGCTATCGCAGACATTTCAACTTTCAGTGTCCACTGTGAGGAACATGGTGACGAAATGGAAGAACCACAGGCACAGTTTTTGTTAAGGCCAGAAATGGCAAGAAAAATATAGGAGAGGCAAAGGCGAAGGATGTTGAGAATGGTCAAAGATGACCCACAGACCACCTCCAAAAACCTACAACATCATCTTGCTGCAGACGGTGTCACTGCGCATCGTTCAACAATGGGGGCACTGTGCATAACAAAAAGCTATCTGGGAGAGTGATGTGGAAGAAGCCTTTTCTGCACACACACCACAAACAGTCACTTGAGATATGCAAAAACACATTTGGACAAGCCAGCTTCATTTTGTAATAGGATGCAGTGGACTGATGAAACGAAAATTTAGTTATTTGGTCATAACAAAGGGTGATGATGGCAAAAGACCACAGCATTCCAAGAAAAACACTTGGTGCCCAGAGTAAAATTTGGTGGAGATTCCATCAAGCTGTGGGGCTGTGTGGCCGGTGCCGGTACTGGGAATCTTGTTAAATCTGAGGGTCACATGGATTCCACTCAATATCAGCAGATTCTTGAGAAAAATGTTCAAGAATCAGTCACAAAGATTTAAGTTACACCGGGGCTGGATATTTCAACAAGACAACAACCCAAAACACAGCTCAAAAGCTACTCAGGCATTCATGCAGAGGAACAAGTACAATGTTCTAGAATGGTCATCCCATTGAACCGAAGATGTTTTGTAAGGAGGAATGGTCCAAAATACCTTCATCTGGAATCCAGACACTCATTCAAGGCTGTGCTGGATCTATGTGTGTGTGTGTGTCTGTGTGTGTACATTTTGTGTTTAACACAATATATCCATGTTATCAGTTCTCACTGTACCCTTGAGAGGAATCTCATACACAAAATACTGTATGTTTACGCAGCCTGGTGCCATAACCTGCACTAATCATCAACACTAACCAGTTTACTTATTTATTAATGGATTTATTTTAACATAATGTGACAACTTAAAATTGGGACAAGGACAACAAGCATTAGGCATTATCATATAACAATCAAGGCAAAATAAGAAAACTAATATTTCCCCTACAACATTTGAGCAAACAAGTGGTTGTTATTTCAAGGTTATAATAGATTGAACTGTTATACATTTTGAGGGTTTGTTCTGTTTTCAGTGTTGTGTTGAGTGAATTCTCTATCAGCTATTGTTTTGGAACATTTTCATCGGAAGACTATGCAAGTGTGTGAGGTCTTCACTTACTCTGGTCTTGTTTTCTCTCCTCTCTTCCCTTGTATGAGAAAAGAGTTTGTTTTTACATTGTTTTACAATTATTGTTCCCAGTTTTATTCATAATTCATTTAGATTTTTTTTTTCACCAAAGAAGAGGGTTTTCAACTGGCCTAATTTTATGCAATTTTAAGATGATTTGGGAAATATTTTGCAGGGCTGATTAAACTCTTAACAATTCATTATTTAAGTTCTCGAGAACCATCTAAAATGATGTTGTTTGTCCACACATTTTGATGTCAATGTTGCTAACAACATAGATGTTACATATGTATTTATTTATTATTAATGTTTAATTTTAATCACAAGTAGGTTCTTGGATATTACAAACTACCGGTACAACACTGCACTAATGACTAGAACAAACAGTACACAGTAATTTAAACACTTTTCATATATTAAGACACTGGCAGGTCTAAGGCAAATCCATTCATGTCAGAAGTGGTCTGTCCGGTTGTAGTCTGTGTGATGTATTTTCATTCTGAAATAATTATAGACTATTTTGAGTTGTAATGGGTACAAAGCTAATCTAGAGATAAGCAAGATTTAAATTAAATTGCTGTTAATGAGCAGGGCACGAACACTTGAGAGATAAGTAGCCACCAACACAGTAAATTTTCCTTTACTCTTCCTCACTGGTTAGTCACGTGCCACGTCAGAAACAGAATACAAAAAACGAGATAACTAAATCGGATTTGTTATATGGTTTTGTCATAATTCCAATTTTGCTTTGATAAGAAAAATCCAAATAACAGCCTTTTTGGCGTGTTTTCGTTTCAATATCAAAAGAACGGAGGGTGCACGGATTACAGACAACCATCCCCGTTCACGTTCATACCTATTGGCAATTTAGAGTGACCTGCTAGCCTACATGAAGGTTTTTCAACTGAAACCCACACAGACATGGGGAGAGCATGCAAAATCCACACAGAAAGGCCCCATCGGCCAGTGACAGGCTCAAACCCAGGACCTCCTTGAGGTCAAAGTGCTAACCACTACATCACCATGCCATCCTTCTACGACCCTGAGTTAAAGAGCCTCATGTCTGCCAACTATTTTATATCCACATTGTTATACATTACCCTTGTATTTATATATAAGCCCCAACATTTCTTGCCTTTCAAATTTTCTATATAATGACAAAATGTGCTTGAAAAGTCACAAAACTTTACACATGCCAGAAGTGGTGAAAATGCTTATTATTCAACAGGTAGATGTTCCAAATGTGGTATTTGCATACATCAGGCTTAGACAGCCAAAGCCTAAATCCAACTGAAAGTCCAGCATTTTGATTTGACACATACATTTTGAACTACAGTATTTTGAGCAGCTTGGAACAGTAGCTCGTATTTCCGCACCTGCTGATTGAGACCACACCCATTTCAGCCTGTGATTTTTTAAAACATATTGCCCAAAAAACATTGAAAGTAGTGCTAGTTTTTTTTAAAAGTTGTGCATCCTTCATCACTCTGTTGCTGAAATAATTGGTGTCAGTGAGATCGACTGAGCCTGTATGGTTTCCCCTGAGGTATAATGTGACACAGACAACATGACTGAACCAAGAGTGTACTGTATGCAAATCACATGTCAAGCTGGCAGTTGAAGTGAAGCCAGGAAATTAAAAACATATGTTTAAATACATTTACTGTAAAACTTTCCTTTTCTCTTTTGTTTACTCACTTAAATATCTGTAAGTTGAATAACACCTGTACCTCTGTGCTACCTTTAGAAATCTGACTTCAACTCCACTTTTAAGTTTTTTCCCTTAACTTTGTCTAAACCTTTCTGGACGATTTCACTGAGCAACACACACACATACACACATACACACACACACCACATTCTGGCATCTGATTGGCCACAGTTCAAGCAGTGTAGAATTTGCATATAACAAGCTGTCACGCACACAAGCCTCTGCACCTCAGGAGTGTAAAGAATCCTTCAGAGAACAGGTAGGCCACTGTTTTTCTGTTCAGACTGCCCTTTACTACAGAAAAGAAATTTCAAAAAAGTAACAAGATTTGTTCCTGGAAAATTAGTCTTATTTTTATAGACAAACAATCTAATTTTAAGAAAATAATGTATTGCTCAGCAGAGGAACCACAGCCCTCATTTTAAGAATGAGACTTACATGACTCCAGTTTTAAGTGTACTGTATATGGGTGTACTGCTTTTAGTATAATTTGCTTAAATGGTATTTTTGGTAGTGTTAAGGGTCATCATGGGTCATGTGGCAAGACTTTTATTTACTTTATCTAGTTTTGAGAAACTCAGCCAAGCACAATACTCCTCTGGCATATTTTACTGTATATGTATTTACTTTATATAATATGAGTTAGTTTATTTAAATTTGACTGCATTTGTCTTCTTTTTATTGCAGCTATTGTCACAATACCTTTTCACATGATTTGGATGCTTCTTCAATTAGTCTGTGACCATACTGTACCAATCCTTTTCCACTGTTTTTTTAAGCATCCACTGAAGTAAAATGGAAGAAACAGAAAAAAATCCACATACAATATTTTTCCACCCAAATAAGTCAAAAAATGGTGTTCAAAAATTGATGCACAAAGCTACAACAAACCAGACATGTCATACAAAACCACAAACAGATTCCTTCTGGCAAAGCACACACAAAGGAGGACAAGGACACACAGAGCTGAGGACTCAACCAGCTTCTGTTGAACAGCATGTAGAGCTAATGCACAAAGATGCAGATCAAGGAGCAACGTCTGCCTGGATGAACGTCCACTGTCAGCCTCATGATGACTGTGTTCACCACCACGGGGCAGAAAGAGGACTGTGCTCTTGTGTGGACTATGGATCCAACCAAAGCGGATCAGTGCAGTTCTTCAGCAGAAACAATTCTAGGTAACTGAAAATGTCCATGCGACGACATTAGTCAAAGAATGAAGCATGTGTGGGTTTGACTGAAGATAAGTTAACTTGTTTATCAATATTCAGGGAGGAAGAAAAATCTAGTTTTCATGTTGAGGCTTATGAAGAAGAGGAACTTGAGCCTCCGCTGCCGCTGAGATCAGATGATGAATGGTCACATCTCAGCCCCTTTTTGCCTCCTCAACACTACATGCATCATGACAGTAAGGAAAGCATTTGATTTTTTTGGTTCAAGAGAAATCATTCACAAAAAAGAATACACGACACAAGCAATTCTTTCTTTAACTGTGATTCTCTCTGTTTTCAATATAAAGGTTATGGAGTAAAAGGGCTTTAGGGGATGTGAATCTGAACATTTTATCTGTTTATGTGGTAAAAATTACAAACTTGTGCACATGCACATGACAATGTTTCAACATTGTCCACAGATGTTATTCCTGCTATGGATGGCAGGTATTACTGCTCTCCTGGAGATGGACTGTCCAACCTGAACCCAGTGAACAGATGTCCACCTCGTCCATGTCTTCCAGTGTGGGGTGTACAGTTTCCTCACACTGTCCCCTGTCCACACTCAAGTACCTGGCCTGACTCTGAGAACTGGTAAAAACCATAGGAAATCAACATGAACTTAAAAAAATATTGCTCAAGTACATGTAACTGAGTAAATATACTTGAGCGCTACCCAGCTCTTATTGTAGTGAATCATTTTAAGAGAAAATCATTTTTACACAACACTAAAGGCCCATTTATACTCTACGCAAGTGCGTTGTATGTCAAACGCTGTCAAACGTCGCTGACATTTATACTCCAATACGTACTTTACCTTGGTGCGGATGTACACAACACATCTGCTCTCTGTCCTCTCGTGTGGAGTTACATTGGATTTCTGTCTGAAAATACTAAGCGAAAATTTTTTCGTCGTGAGTCATTATGCTCTCAAACATTTTACTTGTTCCCTCTAATAAGTGATCTGGTCCATCTTTAACTTTTTGTTCCGTTATTGAGATATTACAGTAACTAGGATCGCCGGAACTTCCGATCTTCTATTTATTCAATATGGACATAGTTTTACCTGAGGTACACTCGACTGTAGTTGTGGATAAGTGTTTACACTAACAACACTGTAATATGATTTTGTTTCGCACTGCTTGGTGAAGTTGTAGCACTTCCAAAGGCTAGCAGTTAGTTAGCTTCCCCTATGTCATACGCGGTTTGCACGAATATGGTTGCATCCTGTTTTTGCCTCCGAGATGTCACTAATATACACAGTCTATGGCACAGCCTGTCCTCAAGAAGCTGAGCCATTTCTGTTAAACTTTCGGTGTTTTATGTTGCGTTCTGTTCTTCCTCTATTCTTTCGTGAGCTGTACTGTGCTAGAGCGCCCCCACAGTTTCTGGTGGCACTACAATGTTTTCTACGTTAAGAACGGATCAGGACGGATGCATAAGCCCCTCGAAAACAGACCAAACTTGTAACGTAATGCAAGCTGAGACCAGACAGAACGCCCCCTCCGCATCCGTATGCGGACTTAGCGTAGAGTGTAAATGGGCTTTGAGATGTTACAGTGAATTTGACCTTTGACCTCAGTGTGTGACTTATTGAATTATGGTCAAAATTTATTTTCTTAAGCCACGTGCTTGACCTAATTAGTCAAATCTGACCATTTCTAAGTAAACATCTGCGCTAAATTTAATTAAAATAAAAAAAAAAAAACAAAAGAAAATCCCCTCAGGCTCTTCCTGAAACATAACATTCACAAGAATCATAACCTGCAAATACTGACTCCCGTCCAAATCATACAGCTTTAAGTACAGGTTGCAGCCGCCATTAAAACACACTTTATCTCCTTTGGCTGAAGTCGGTGACTATGTTTTACATAAACACAGCACACTGGTTGCTCTAATGAGATTAACAAGCTGTTATTTGCTAACAAGCTAAAACATGCATTAAATGTAGCAAGCTATTAGTCTTGATCTGCCATGACTCTGCAAAATGTGCAACGTTTTTCACTGCTGCTGACTGACAGTTTGCATTTTTTATGCCCCCTCTCCCAAATTACAATCTAAAATGTTACTGTTTATTGTCTTCCAACAATTGAAACTAATTTTCGGCCCTGACTCTTGCATGTGCACTATGGACTGAAACGTCTTCGCAATGACAGAAAAGCTGATTTGCATACTGAACAGACATAGTAGAAGAGCTTGGTATTTTTTGGCATAGTGTATGTTGATACTGAAGTCTTAGTTGCACTGGTTTAGAGAATACTCTATTAAATATCCATATGGCATTTTGACCATCAGAAACACGTTTTTGCCCATATTTGAGGGTGAAGCAGCCAAAGAGCAGGACTGAACCTCACCAAGCTAACCCGGAGTCAACACACTGACCACCGCTGTCACATTGAATCCATTAAGTAGTTTTAGCTCCTTGATAAATGTTAAGATATACACTTTTGATAACAGTATTAACAGTATATTTAACACACTTGACTACCAGATTTTGGCTTCATTTTTAAATGTAGACTTCATAATATATAGTATGCACTAGAACGCTGGCAAGCATGCTCCTCTGGACATGATTACAGATGGATCTTTTTTTTTACTGCATCTACTATATTGTCTGGTACTGTTCACATACGGTATAGGGTATTGGAATATAAGATAAATCCTCCCTGTACAAGAACTCCCTCATTTTATTGTCATAGAATTTATACAATATTCCATTCGCCGTTCAAAAAGATTGATCTCTAATTTTCAGAATGTCTTACATGTATTCCTTTTCCCTGTTTCAGGCTCCCACCTCATGAACCCTTAATGAATGACACCAATCCTCCATGCAGCGTCACAGTTAACATCCCACAGTTCTCTGTCCCCCACATGGAGGATATGTCAAAGGTCAGCGTGATGAACTTGAACTCGGCCGGAGCCGGGACCTCTGTTTCACATCCACATGAGAAAACTATCAGTCTGCCTGATGAGTGCAGTGAGTCATTTTATGGGCCCCTATTCACATTACATGATTATACAGTTATTGAAGCAGAAATATGTCATCAGGGTGACGGTGCAGTGGGTAGCACTCGTGCCTCACAGCTAGAAGGTCCTGGGTTCAATCCCAGGGCCTTTCTGTGTGGAGTTTGCATGTTCTCCCCATGTCTGCGTGGGTACTACACAACTAAAAACATGTACTAGGTTAATTGTATGCCATAGTTGTGAATGCAAATGATTGTCTGCATAGTCATGAGGTCTCAGCCTCAAATTGTGAAGTGCCTAGAGATAATCATTGATTATGATTGGCGCTATACAAATAGAATAGAATAGTACTTAGCTGTCAGTTAGCATAAACCTGTAGGGCTTTATATTTTCTGTGTTTCTGGTAAACTGATCATACCAGAATTTGCACCTTTTCTGCATAAGTTTACCAAGAGAACAAAAAGACTGACACAATAATTAAGAAAGTGGACAAAATATGTAAAAATTTAAATAATGATTTTAAGAAAACACAAGTAAACAGAAAATACAGTTTTTAAATGAAGGTTTTTATTTTTAAGGGGAAAAAACAAACCTACATGGCCCTGTGTGAAAAATTGCTTGTAAAATACTCACTGCCAGTTATCGCAAGTGCTTGAGTGCAGTTGTTGCTGCTAACGGTGGACCAACCAGTTATTAGATTTAGAGGGCAAGCACTTTTTCACACAGGGTTTGGATTTTTTTTCCTCTTAAAAATAAAAACCTTTATTTAAAAACTGCATTTTGTGTTTACTTGTGTTTTTTTATTATTTAAATTTGTCTGATGATCTGAGACATTTAAATGTGACAAATATACAAAAAACTAAGAAATCAGGAAGGGGCAAACATTTTTTCACAGCGCTGTAACAAATGTGCAAAAAATGGGACAAAAATTAATTATACAATGACACAATATCTACTTTTTTACTGAAAATGAATGCAACTTATCATATCATTGCTAAGTATCTTACTCTTTAAATTTAAAATAATAACAAGGTGCATAAAAATAAAGACTGAGCTTGTTTTGTTCATTTTGACCTAAAGCTGCAACATCAAATCAAAATGATTAATATAAAATTGGAAATGACTGTATGAACAAAATAGTCTGTGCTGGCATTCTATAATCAAAATAAGCTGTAAACCAAGAAAATAAAGTAAAATGAACCAAACAATAAACAATTGACAAAATAAAGAGAAAAAATAATCAAAAAAATAGGAAAAATCAACTAAATAATACAGAAAATGAACCCAAAAATGAATAAAACAGCACTTTTGGTGGCCTTAAGTTACATCTCAAGTAAATTTAGACAGGTAAATGAAGAACAGTTTATTTAAGTCTGTTTGAGAGCCACAGTCAAAAATTTTGTCTTCTTTTGCATACACTGCACCGTTTGTCCACATCAGTCAGTTTTGTACTTTGACATGAACCAAAGAAAAGGCAAACAACATAAGACAGCTGTGCCATTTTAAGAGATTGATGTGAAAGGTTGTATTCATCCATGATCTGTGAACAGCCAGAACACAAACATCATTCTAACGGACTCATTGCATTATAGACAATATGGAGTTTCTGATTAAAATGGAAATAGGAACTCTGACACCTAAAGAGAACTTTGGACATTTACGTTGATATCATTTTGTTTTTTCTAGGAAATGTTTTTATCACTTATTCTTCAGATGCATCCTCAGAGATGATCGCCTTTGTAGAATTCCTCAGACAGCAAGGATTTCAACCGGCTGTAAGATGCATTTCGTTAATCTGCTTTTAGTATTAATTAGTTTTTCTCTTCTCTTCAGCTCAGGCCCAGTGACAATGTAACAATATGTCAAAAAAGGAAAATATATTAATGAAGATCTCTTTACAACACTGACTTAATTTTACAGATTGACATATCTGACAGTCCAGTCAGATCCATGGACATCAACAAGTGGGAGGACAATTACCTAAATGATGTAAGTATAACACTTACTGTATTATTCTAAAATGTGTTTTCTATAAATGTCCAAATAGAGAGAGAAAAAGAAACAAATTCTTTACTTAATCTTCTTAAATTAAGGAAAATGAAGAGGAAAAAAGTTTGCCAATGGAAGTACATTTTGGTAGAATTAAAACTGAATGCTTGGTTGTGCTCTTAATCAGAGGTGCTGCATCTCACCAGGCAAACCAGGCCATGGCTGAGGCCCCAGGCCACACCTTAAAAACAGCAGTGACACTCTACAAGAGAGTAGAGTGTCCCCCTATAGGGTATGCTGTATGCTTTCATTGCACCTCTTAATATACATACATTTTAAGTAGTCATAGTGCAGACCCCAGCACAAAAAATTAATCATATGTATAGATCCAGAATCTGGGGTTCAAGGGCCACATGTGGCTCATTAGCCCCTCCCCAATGGCTACTGTGGCTTTGACAAGTGATGGAAATAACATATTATAATAAATCAAAAATAAGCACTAAATCAGCAAAAAGAAGGAAAAATGAACTAGGAAATGAACAAAAATTCAGACAAAACGTATGCAAATAATCCACAAAATGAACAAAATAATCAAAAAAATAGACACAAAAAATGTTTTAAAAATTCACAAAAATGACCAAAATAATAAATCATTTGAATGAAAATGCATAATACTTTCAACAAAAATAAAATACAGATGTGGGTAAAATTTTGGTAAATGACAGAAAAACCCAAAATGGTAACAGAAATAACTTGAATCTGACAAAAGTAATAATAAATACAAATTTTATGAAAATTAACCAATGAAAATCAGACATT